>WBSA01000027.1:452500-586283 GCA_009828645.1 Calcarisporium arbuscula | reverse complement strand
GGTGGGGGGTGGTTAACCGGACTGAGGGTCGGTTGCATTGTGGCTTGAGAAGCCACCATTTCTAACTGCCTAGATAGAGTGAACGGACTAAGAGTCGACTAAACGAAATCACAATTCAAACTCATCCTGAACCTTAGTAGCTAAGACATTCCTTATGCACCATCTAGAGAGAAAAAACCGAAGCATGAGGACGACGTAGAAACCCCTCTGAACTGAGTAGCTTGTACCTTCGCAAGGCAAGGGATCACGGGGGGGATGGATAAATTAAAAACACTGTGCTCATTGCACTATCGTAGATCCCGGGGAGAGTGCTCACAGCGGCGCTGATCCTAAAAATCAATCTTGTCTGTTGAGGATGCGGCTCCAATATGTATATATATGAGGATGAGGTTCAAGACAGCGGAGTTCCAGAGCCGTAGACGGAGATTCTCTCAGCTTCAACAGTGGTATTTTTAGATATTTCATGTAACCGCAAAAAGGAATAAAAAACACATACATCTAGGCTCGATCATTGAACCTTTCCTTTGCCAGGTTAGCAGAGAAATATAATATTTCGCACTTCGCAGCGATTACAGTTCCACAGTTTACTTCATAGCGACAAATATCTCCAATACATAGTCTGGAGAATTTAGTGGGCGCCATGATGTAATATAAGTTAAGGAATTCAATTCCGTCATGAATACATTCAATTCTTCGCACTCCTGAGCTTTAATGTTCTGCGATATAAGGCATTATAGAAATGCAGTTTGGTGCTGATGTCACTCCTCTGCTTAAGTAATATGGGATGAGGTGATGAACTTGTTATGGTGAAGACGCTATAGTGGATTGTTATGGAGAATAAAGTAATTATAAGCGTGCAAAACCAATGGATTGCCATGACATTTCGCCCAAGCGACGTTGACAAGGGGGCTTCATCCCGCAGGCATCCTATTTGCCAGTAAAGTATAACTAGCAATAATCATAAAAAACACGAACAGATATCCCGAATAAGCTATCACTCGGCTATCAGAATCCGTGATAGTTGCAAGAACCACCACCTCTAGGCTTCTCACGTAAGTGACACGAGACAAAGCTCAGATGTATTACTGATTCTCGACACTCATTCCGGTTCTGTCACAATCATTCCATATTTCATCAGCGGCGTATTCTCATTCTGGGTAACTAAGCCCGAGAACAGAGACAGAAACAAGAATCGCCATTCCTCGAATCACTGCCTCGTCCGACGTACTGGTAGAAAACGATGCAAATGAGGTTGTGTAAGAATGGAAGCAGAAGAACCTGGCAAGTATAAGATTTGGAAACATGGACCCCTCTACAAATAGGGCCAGATTAGTTCGAAAACGGGGGGGGTGTACTGTGTGTTGGCCTCGGCTCTATCTAAAATTCGACAGGCATCTAGGGCGGACCTAATATGTCAGCAAGTCATACTGCGATATAATGAATAATCGGCTCAGAGTTCTAGGTGATTCTGTAATCGAAGCGGATTACGATTGAAATGTCCACATCGGCGTGCTCGGATCGAGATCCAGAGACCAAACGGGGTATTAGTTGGCTGGGGTAAATTGTGGCGTTCGGTGACTTCTTAGCTAACCCTTGTAAAAAACAGTTTACCAAACGAAAATGTGGCGCCAAGGAGGCTCATTATGTGAGATTCGGACCATCCGCTGAGAACGGGAAGTAGAGCTGCATCGCCAGCTTAGCCCCATTCAGGGCATTCCCACCATGGACTATAAGGCTCGGCTTAGCAATCCGACAAGCACGCATACGCATTTGCCACGCTGCCTCCAAGTATTGATAAGCTCTGCAGGAGAATAATGGACGACATGACTATGCACGGAAAAAAAACAAATATAAAGGCTCAGTACTAGCGTGGAAACGGAGCGCTGTCCCGGAATTGACGCTGCGCACTGAGCAGTGAGCACCACCACTACACATCACTTCTCACAACCCTTCTGCGTCACCATGATTCTCTCGCCCTTGTTCACTGCCTTCTCAATCTGCTGGCTTCGGCGCGGTTCTCCCATTCACAGAGGAAATAGCCGCCCAGCCATCAAACCTAGCTCCCGAGTCGTATACCCAGTTCCCCAAACGCGCACCGCTTGAAAAACATCGCCGTGAGGCACAACGGAAACATCCTTGTCACCGGGTCGATGAGCCGGGCGCTGTACGGAAATCAACCATCAGCCCATCTCCAGATGCCAAGCTACTCGAAGGTTCCCCAGTTACTCAGTTTTTGTGCCCGGGCATCCGTAGTGACCCAGGATCGCTTCGCCTTATACCGGGTAAACTCACCCTTGCGAACGGTGGAGTCTCAAGTCGTTTCAATATTGGCGTGGCAATCAAAAGGGAGCAGTACAGTTTCCAAGGTCCGCGTTTCCCGATGGGCGTGTTTTTCTGAATGGACTGGCCACTCTAGATTGCTAATCCGGCGTCGTCTCGCCTCTGATTCTACCAAGGGGTCGTCTTTCGCGTGGACACGAAGAGTGGAGAGAGCAAGGTTGTCTTGACGACCCGTCGTTTTCAAGCCTCTTCCAGGGAGGCTATTGCCCATTGGAAATCCACGGAATCCGCATTTTCTCAAGGGTACCTGGATACACAAACTATTGGAGATTCGGTCGCATTCGCATTGACCACGCGGACAAGCCCGGGACCAGCGGAGACCGTTGCAAAGGGCTTCCTGGGCATGACTTGCCGTCACTCGGCCCGCGGGCTTACATCGCCCGGCAACATAGGCAACATCATAACCAAAAGTCGGGCTGATGGCAAGAGCAGCGTATTTGCAGGGAATCTCAATTCGACTCTGTTGCTGGAGTAACTTCTGCTCAATTTGGACGGACACGCAGAGGACAGTGATGTTTTGTACGTTGTCACGAATGGAGGGGACTTGGCGCCGGTTAATGGCACGTTTACAGAGGGAGGAAAGATTGTGGCCCTGGAGACGTCTAGGTCAAGTGTACGGAGTTGAGCGTGATGGGAGGAAGTTTAGCAAGTAAGGAGTTCTGACGGAACATCAAGTTGGAGAGATCTTGGGGACTCAGTTGATTGTGGTAGGATAAGTGACATTGTATATACTCGCTGCATCTCAGTCCTGAAATCATCATGCCACCGACGCATCTATTTTCATCCCCCAAACGCATGACACTGAATCGCCCCCTAAGAACTGGTGACGGACCACCGTACAATGTACCACTCCTCAGTTATTATAAAGCTGGTTGCCCATCTGTTCGCTGGCGGCGAATCGACCATGCAAACTCATTTGATAGCCAGAGGTGACACCGTCGGCTAGCCTCGCTTCCCAACAAGGGGTAAAGGATTATCTTGCTCATCTTTCGTCGGCAGGGCCCCCAAATACTACGCTCTGGAATGGCGCCACCATCCAAGATATATGGGTTGCCATAGAGGTTGGTCGTTGCGGCCCAGCTTTGCAATCATTTGGCTCTTTCCAATGGTCCCATGTCGGCGGCCAAACCACTTGCAACCGAGCAGAAGTCGAAATTTGTCTCATCTTTCCTGCTTGTTCCATCGGCTACAGGTCCAGTATGTTACAGTAGTTGAAAACCAACCGTCGAGTTCCCTTCAATTACGAAATTCACATAGCACGTACATGATCGCTCTCTGTCTGTCAAACAGGCCTGGTGTCTCATTGAGTTTGCCTGGAGAGTAATTGCCTATCCTGGCCCTGGTCTCGGTGTTGGTGGGTCTCTTCGGCCTCTGAAGCCGGGAGGGTGTGCCAGCCATTGATAATTAGTCGCTGTATTTCATCTGCTTGAGATGACACGCGGACATCGGCTAAGTGTAGATGATTGTAAAATGAAACACTTTTCAGGTACTCCAAGCTGGTGGTACTGTTCCGCTGCAACGGATTGTCAATTGCAAATGGCTTGGCTTGGCTTTCGTCAGAGCAACAAACAAACTCTGACACATCAAAGTAAAAGTCTATCTCTTTTACCCTTTACTTTTTTTCCCTACGGGAAGGCCTTTTCTCCAACCAACATGTGTCACATGTGCGTGCAATGTGGGTAGTCTGAATCAAGGGCATCTCCAAATACTTCGTTTTTTGTGGCTGTTAGGGCTGCGACAGCCCCAGCATGTCTGCGCTGCAATTGCGGCCTGTAAACTCGTCTCAGCGCCGTACCACTAACAGCTGCTAAAAGAAAAAAGGCCACATTGGGCAGGACTTGTCAAAAAAATAAATTGAAATGTAGCAATTGCACGTTTCGATCGTGCGACTAGATGATGTTAGACTCGGAAGTCGAACCAAGGATGCTGAGACATGCTTACCCTCCGGGTTATGAGCCCGGCTATTGCAAGTTAGCGCCGATTCTATGAGAGTTTGTCAGATGGTGACTTACCGCGCTTCCCACTGCGCCAAATTGCTTTGTCGGATGCGAATCGCCAAAGGAAAACGAACCCAATTGCCTACCTGGCCTGGGTGCGAAGGGGTGGGTCTCTTCGGGGGCTTGTGCCAACTTGTCTCCGACTCTCGGATAGGATTGTCAATATGATACAGTAGGATTTACGTTGGAATTGTTTTGATATTAGTTTGGTGGCCTGTTGGTGAGATTGTGGGTTTACACGCTCCGTCAGTTTTCAGGCAGGGGCAGTTAAAGAAGTCGAGCGCAGGAGCACCGGCTTGTTTCCGGTGGAACACATTTAGCTATCCGTGGGGCCGTTGTTGATAATTAGCTCGTCTCTAGCTTTACCCCAATTACAACCGGGGTCTCTTATTAGTAGGAGGCGGGTGACGTTCGTCACGTCCTGGTTTCTTTATAGCCAGATTTGGGAATACACTGGGGAGGGAACTTTCAAAAACACCATGGTGGGACACTGATCAATATTCTTGTTTATCCTTAAAACTAATATGCCCTCTCTTCATGCCTGGAATCATTATTATCATCTAGCTTGGGTTTTCGCATCATCGTCGAGTCCACGTTGTCAATAAAACTTTAACTTTTCTTGTTCTCTAACGTCCAAACGCCGGAGCGATTTGGGAGGCCTGGGGCTTTCCTGTTCTGCCGGCGCTGAGTCTCATATACGATTATCGCTCATGGCCCCCGCAAGAACCGTTCAGAACGCGGGGAGGGGGAGTCGGCAATTGTATGCACTTCTTTGTCTACCTCAAAAAAATTGTCGGGGTTTCCCTTTTTATAACCGGTCTTCCACAGGGGTCTTATCTTCTTTCTTCTCTGCCTCCCCTCAGGGGACTTTCTTGGAAAAGAATTGTCTCATCACAGCCCCTAATCAATGTCTCTAGTTCGACCTGGCTGGTTCTTTCAAATCTCCTGGGAACCCAATCTATTCCCTGACTTTCAAGTTATATTCTTCTCCTTGATGGGGTGGTATAGTCCTGTCATCGGCCCTTGGCCTATTCCATAGAGGTGGGCCAACGCAGATTCCCCGCTAGTACGGTTTCCCTATGGTTGCCCGTGTTCGCGTGCTGGCTTTGGTACCCATCCTTGCCATTTACCGTTTTTCGACCTGGGTACAAAGGGCTCGATTTTTTTATTGGCCATGTTGAACGTTCTAGTAGGGGGGGGCGCTTTTGTGACTTGCCTACCTAACGCTCTGCGAAGTTGACGTTGGGCGGCCGTTACTAACTCCGTCTTTCCTAACCTCACGGCACCGATGTCATGGTCTCGCGGCTCTATCTTGCTTTCTAAACTATAGGAAGTCAGTTCGTGTCTCGAATTCAACTTAAGGCTTTATGGAAGTCTGGCTTGCCTGGAGAGGTAGTGGTTCGTGCTACTAATGCTATTAATGGCGCAACTTTACGCGGGACTAGTGTTGGTAAATGAGGGGATCTGGCGTGTCTGGAAGGTGATCATTCACGTCAGTGCGCCGTTGGTCTTTTGTGTCTCTAGCAGCCTGCGGGGCTCGTCAAGCTTCCCTGATTTGAGCTCAAGAAGAAGCCCAACCCGGACGACATGGTTCCCGTGAAAACCAGACGAGATCAACGGGGGGGGAGGCTTTTTGCCGCGTTCCTCCATTACAGACTGAATGCGGACACATGGTGATGCCGGAGTGCTGAACCATATTATTGAAGAAGTTTCCCATGAAAACCTGGCCAAGAACCCAGGCCGGGAATTTGGTTGGTGTGCTGTTTTGCATTCGCCTTTTTGTGAGTGAGCCTAGCCACATGTGGTGCCGGTGAGGTTGTTTTGGGCCGGGCTAAAGAGGGGGGCAGGACTTTGATAGCCTTTCGACACCTACAGTCCGCTGTTTCTGTACGTCTTTTGTCATTCTTCTCTGCCTATTGATCCCTGCAGCAACGCCTGAAATTCAACATAGTGGGGCTCTCATTGCCGTTGGTCGTACACGCACCGTATCTGTTTTTTTCCGAAGTGGGCGCTTTGACATGTTGTTCGGGCGCCGGTTTCTTGGGATTAATCGAGGCCGTTATAGTAAGCGGGCGATTATGATCCGATCATTCCACGTTGTCTATCACATCGTCCTCGTCCAATCATGGAGGTTCCAATCCAACGAGACCCGGCATTCTGAGTGTATTTTGCGATTGGTTTTTCCTCGCTTGCCGTGGGCTGGCGTCAATGCAACGTCCCCAGCTCTCAATACAGTGGCAGGACTAAAGTAATTTAGCGGGATTTTGAATGACCCCGCCAAAGCGCTGACGGACAGGACCAATATAGGCGAATTAACGGTTCGAGGGGCAATGGCCAAAGAGCCTTTTCTTCCTAAGGGTCTGTTTCCTGTCGATTTCCGCACAGACGGGCAGACACTGAAACAACAACGGGACGGGATGAGTAGAGGGAATTACCCCTATTTGGGCAGCATTGGGGCCTGTATCGCAGGTGGCAGCCGGTCGATCTAATAAAAGCCGGATATTAAACGCTTATATGTCCCTGGTTTTAGTGCTTGTTTGGGCGTATGTGAATGCCATATTCCAGAGGTCTCTTTCTGGCCTTTTTATCTTATGGCCTACTAACTAGCAAAAGGTGTCGCCGTGCTGCCGTGCATGTCCTGTACACACCTGTCGCGCCTAGTCGCGCCCTGTGCACGGTGTCCTGTCAAACTAAGGGCGGGATCAGAAGTCTCAGATCAGGGATCAGGATGCGCGAGACTAAACTTATCATAGGCCCACCGATGATCGAAGCAATTTTTCGTTATAGCAGTTTGATTTCTGGCTTCATATTCTCATTTACAGTTTGCACTGTTTTTTTCCCCGGTGCCATCGAGCCAAATCATATCTATGATGCGTAACCCAGAGGAATGTGTTTGCTAGACTCAGTACCCAGTTTGACAATGTAAGTCAGAAACAAGATTATACGGGTGAAAGGAAGAAAGGACTTGGTGGCTCGGGAGGGGTGGCATTCCTTCACTGAAGAAGAACGATAGTTGAATGCTATTCATCGATAGCTTGGGGTTATATCTACCACATATGGTTTAGGGTCAGCCAGCACCCCTCATGGTGTATCGATATTTGCAGAATTGGGCTTTTCCACTTTCCCACGATCACAGGTCGATGTGGACCTCCAGTGACTAGTCTATTGGATTGGCCCAACGGCATCAAGCCCTAGGGCATCATGCAGTGCGGCCACCACAACGAATGAGCGTTCGAGAGAAAAAAATGAGGGGAGGGAGGTTACAGTTGGGCAGGAATCTTACACAAGGCATCATCGTGGTCAGCATCAGCATGATCAGCATCACCATAAGGATAATACAGCGCATTTGATCAATTGAATGAGTAGCCCATTCATTTACTATAGTTCCCCTACATCTCTCGCCCCCAACGCGAGACCATCATAGAAGGCGATGACACCATATAAATATATTGTAAATTTTACCAAATGGGAACATGGAACAACCTCTTAATCGTAAAGATTCGTTTCGTAGTGGTGAATCTTCGTGTCTCATTAAGAAGATCAATCTGTGCATCCATATCCTAGATTTCTGGAGTAGTTTGTTCGCATTCCTCAGACATACTCGCGACAGAGCAAAGTGTTCAAGTTTGACTAGATATTACTACAGGTCTTTTATAAGTCAACTTGCTGGAGCTGTGAACACGGGCCCGGGTGAGATACGAGAAGCAGAAAAGCAGAAAAGCGTCCCAGCGTGGTGACATGCACCAGTTTCGGCACAGTTGGGGCGCGACACTTGCTCGGGGGCCTCAACATGCTCAGTCGGCGCGACATGGCCTTTACAACTCTTAACTTCCGACTTTCAGAATTTTCCAACCACTCACTTCTTTGGCGCCATTTCTTTGTTGTGGACCTCAGCTGTGCAATTGCAAATTATGCTATCGCAGATCTCGTAGCCGTCGCTTGTGCTCCGCTTGAAGGTTTGGACGACTGGCGACTATGACGAAACTACGAAATAGTAGGGGTAATTGTTCTCAATGCCTTGGATTAAAATTTGGCAGAATTCCGGTGGCAGCAACGTTTGCTGTCTAAACGGTAGTCGTACGGCAGTGCAGGATATCACAAATGAATCATCATTAAACCATTCTCCATCATATAGAATGGTTTCATGATAAATGCTCTAGAAGCCAATTCTACACATGATTAGTCGCTTACTTATGGAGAAGATAAATAAAAATAGACCGTTCTTTCCTAAATTATAATGCCCTTTTGTATTGCTTTTTACGTAGATCTCCCCATCGTTATTCGGTCCCTTCACCTAACACAGATCTGACTACAGATCCACCTGTATGACCGGTTTATAAGTCTCTTATCAGCGCCACACATATTATCTGACACCTGATAATGGCTTCGTTTACAGACGGCCTCAAGATCTCGGGCGACGCGTAGCTTGCTTCCCTTCTGGGCGACGGCGACCGGCCGACAGCGACTAGGCGACGGCGCGCATGACAATCCAATGCAACCCCCTCAACAACCCCTCACGGGCTGCCGATGCTACACACCAGATGCTCCGTGATCGCAGGGACATAAAATGAATTCAAACCTTATCGTAGCTGCAGATGCAAATCCCGATGCCTTGCAATAATCACCATTAGATTAGCCAAGCCCATACGATATAAACACTGCTTACTCTCCATCACATCATCACCTCCATCGCCTCATCACCTCATCACCATGACAGACGTCAAACTCTACCAGCTGGGCGACTTCCCACTCGCCTCCGGCAAGACCCTCGCCAACGCCTTCATTGCATACAAGACCTTTGGTGACGCCTCCAACCCGGCAATCATCTACCCCAGCTGGTTCAGTGGCCTCATCTCCGACAATGAATGGCTCATTGGCGACGACAAGGCGCTGAACCCAAAGAAGTACTTCATCATCATTCCAGCCCTCTTCGGCAATGGCCAGTCCAGCAGCCCGTCGAACACGCCCAGGGATGCCAACACCCCATTTCCTGACGTGACCGTCCGCGACAACGTGACTGCTCAACATCAACTCGTTACCAAAGGCCTGGGTGTCACGCATGCTCACTGCGTGCTGGGATGGAGCATGGGCGCTGGACAGACCTACCAGTGGCTGACGCAGTTCCCTGACTTCTGCGACTTTGGTGTTCCTTTCTGCGGCAGTGCTCGCACGTCGATCCACAATCAAGTGTTTCTCGAGGGTGTGAAGAGTGCCCTGCTTGCGGCGAAAGGAACTTCGTCGAATGGAAGCGCTGCCGGAGAAAAGTCGGAGACCTACAGGGTATGGTCGGAGGAGGAGAAGACCGCGGGACTGAAAGCCTTTGGGCGCACGTATGCAGGCTGGGGATTCAGCCAGGCTTTTTATCGCGAAAAGTTGTACGAGACTGTTCTTGGATACAAGAGCCTCGAAGACTTTATGATTAATTTTTGGGAGTCCTGGGCTTGCTCAAAAGGTGGGGAAGCAACTTCGTAAGAGCGGTGCGTGTTGCTGACGTTGACAGATCCCGAGAACTTGCTAGTCATGCTTCACTCGTGGCAGGCAGCCGACTGTTCAGACCAAGAGCCGTACAATAAGAACTTTGAGCTGGCGATGCAAGGCATCAAGGCAAAGACTCTGGTCCTGCCGGGCAAGACTGATCTCTACTTTCCGCCCGAGGACTCTGAGTACGAGGTGCAGAACATGGTTGCTGGCACTGGAAAATGCATTCCGTTTCCCTCGATTTGGGGTCACTGGTAAGAATAAAGATGCGGCGTACTCTGATTAAACGAAAGCTAACTCGGGTAGGGCTGGTGGTCCGGGATTGTACAAGAAGGACGTGGATTGGCTTGACGACAGACTCAAAGTCTTGTTCAAGACTGGAGAGTTTGACTTTGGCGACGTCGATGATCTGACCGAGAGGTTGAAGGAACTGTAGACTAACTATTATCAACTACTGCCTCTACATGATTTGCTGTCCATGTAGACATTGCGATCTAAGCAGGTTCAGTTTCAAATTTGAGAGAATCTTGTCTTTTAACCTTGCATCCTTATTTTCGGGTGTTTCCTAGCTGAATTGGAGGCATCTTGTATGAGCTTGTCAGTGTAGATTAGCAACGCACCCAGATTGGTAAAGTGAACAATTTCTCTACCTTCATCTTCGAATCTCATAGGCCCATATATCCTTGCTATCAATAGAACGCATTGTATTTGAAGTGACTGGAAGAAGGCAATTGGTTTGATAATGACCCAGCAGAGAAATTCGGGCAAGCTTCGTGTTAGTGTTTTTATTGTAGGAGGGCGATTATACCTTACGAAACTGTACTCCTTCTCTTGCGCCCGAGAATTCTTCAAGTCGTACCAGTTCTAGTAGCTTAATTAAGTTTATCTTAATAATAGTAGCAATAGTAGCAATGGAGTAATAAACTCATTATCTATTATCATTTAGCTAATTTTCCATGGTATGGTATGGATCTCTCATTATTAAACAGACTGCAGTTGATATGACTCATGATGTTCGCCACGAGTCTGAGAAGCTTCGCCCACATCATCACCGAGATTGTAAAATTTACCGCGATTCGAGAACCCCCCCTCCCCTACACCTGACCAAAATGACATCTTGCCATCCCGCGGATTCCGAGCTAACCCACCACGGCAGATTGTTAGGTGATAGCACCTAAATGCTAGAATCGATGATAAAGTGCCCATGAGAAAACTGAAGAGGATATCAAAACCGTGATGCTGGAAGTCGGACCACCGAGAGGCACTTATGTAGATCGCGGCTCCCAGTGGGATAAGAGCAAGAACCAACAAGTAGACTGGCGCAGCTGCGTTATGTGGTCTCGCAGGTTGAGGTAAACAGCCACCGGCGCCATGTGCATAATCGCGTCGTCCGATGATGTCGTCAAGATTCCTTACTGGTGATGAAGGCGATGATTCGGTATGGGAAGAGTCGCAGGAGGCATCGATTGTTCCAGGCGATAAGAATGGCACTTGGACGCCTAATTTCGCGGCCATCCACAGGGCAAGGTAGATCAAGCCGGAGGATGCAGCAGAGCTATGTCCAGATGGAAAGCTGCGAAATCCTTCGTCGATGATCGCCTTATCTGTATTAGTGCAGATACCAGCAGACACGAGTTCACCACGTGGTGAAGTCGCTTTGCTAACGACATATTTGGCCACGTTGGCAAGGTCCGGCTGACACCTGGCTAGAAAGTTAGGACGCGGCTTGCCGAAGAGATTCTTCATCCCGCTGGTGAAAAACCAGGCCATCACTACCGACAGCGCAAGGCCGAGCCAGCCGGCGTGCCACTCCCAAAGCTTGCGCCTCCATACATGATATCTCGGCCCATTGTTGGACACTGCTGAACTGGGGACAAGGATCAAGGCGAAGAGGAAGATGATGCCCGCAGGAGCAACGACAGAGACAACGAAGGCTACTGGCAGCGTCACGGTGTCGTAGCCCTTGTAAGGAAAACTAATATCAGGATTGTCCAAAGAAAAGGGACGTTTGTTGGGAGGGATATTGCCGATGACATAACCAACAGCGGCAAAAGTGATGAGAATAATCCAATCACTAATGTATGAGAGGATCAGGAGCATCCTAGCCATATCACCTACCCGTGTCTGCTGAATATACGGCAAGTAAAGGTGAAAGGGATGAGGAATGGTTCGACAAGTGTGTAGAGGAGGGATGTTGG
This sequence comes from Calcarisporium arbuscula, assembly GCA_009828645.1. Lineage (NCBI taxonomy): Eukaryota > Fungi > Ascomycota > Sordariomycetes > Hypocreales > Calcarisporiaceae > Calcarisporium > Calcarisporium arbuscula. The sequence continues at coordinate 574,270 of WBSA01000027.1, read as the reverse complement.
TAAAGCCTCGAGGGTAGGATTATGTAGATGGGAGATGCTTCAAAAAACTAGGTACTTCTAATAATAACTAAAGCGCTACAAATCGGTATACATAATAAGCTTGCCCATTCACCTACAAGGTGTAATGTCTGCCACGGATCAAGGCCCCAAGGTTGCCCATGCAACCAAGGCTAGGTGTCGTCGTGGCCATTTCACCAACTTTGGCTGGCCATCACCAAGCTAGTTTATGGGTCTGACATGGGGTGGTGTCTGCGTATTTGGACCATGTCAGCTTGCAAGCCACCGGGCTTTAGTTGCAATCGCTTGCCATCTCACTGGCTGAATTATGTTGCTACCACAGCCCACCTCACGATCTCCTTCCCACACTCCGCCAACACAATCAAGCCAGCCCCCTTATTTTGCGGCCAGGGAGCCAATCATGATGGTGCAAGGTCTGAGTTAAGCTTATGATTAGTGTGGCGGGCGTAACCTGCCCGGTCCACCAGCAGCCTCACAATCGGAATACGCTCTTTATTTCCGAGTCGTCGTAAGCTTCATGCGCATCAAGTCATATACGGACAAGATTGTCAGGCGCGTAATGTTTCAACGGAGCACTTCCGTACTGTATCCCCAAGCACATTTTACCCATCGTGGCGTAGGCATGGGCTGCAGGCGTTACTGCCAGAACGGTGCAAACCGCGATTTGTGAAGGCGAGGTGGTAGGCAGACGGAAGCCGATGATGTGTGAAACCACTTTACCGTGGGGTTCATTGCTGAGGCTTATACTGGGCGTTGTTGTCTTGAATGGGTATAACAAGATGCTTAGCCGGCCTGACTGTCATGAACAGCCTTTTCAAAGCTACTATTGATGTAGGTGACATGTATGTTGGCTCACTATGGCCCTTCAAGATGCTAGTGATGGGGCATCTTCGATTGTCGAGTAAGTAAGGCTAACATTGGAAGTAGAGCATCTTGTCTCTCTCAACCCTACAAAGCATAAGCAGCAGGGGTAATGTTTATTACCATGGCGCTTGTGCGATTGATGTGAGTAGTTCACCACTCCTTTTTAGAGTTAATGCATTTAAATGGGACCTAGCTGTGAAGTTCGGATGAATAGAGTTTTGCGTCCTTGGCGTCGAGGTTGGGCATGCTGATTACATAGTAGAATGAAAAGGAAATATGACTGTAAGCCACAAAAGCCATGACAAGCGAGAGTAAATGGCCATGTGGAGACATGGCTGTGAACGCACGGCCATGGCTTGCTGAACGCTCTTCTCAGCGCATCAGGTCTGTGATGCCGAATATATCGACCTAGGAATAGCCCTTGACTGTAACATGACGCATGTTTCGGCCAGCTTTCATGATTAAGCTCACCGAAAATCAAACTGTATTCTTCCATGTTCCTTTCATCTACCAGTGTCAAATTCCTTGTAGCACAAGGAATTGTGCTGCGATTGTCTGTGTGTACTATCGGATAACCCGCCCGCACACCAGTGATTCTTACGTAGAGGTTTTCTTTAGCCCCCATTCCATTTCGACCTTGGTAACCATATTGTCAAGAATACTTTGAGCACTTCAGCTCCGAAAAGGTTCGCCATGTTCTCTTTCAGGTACATCCTTGCGCCGCACTCCTGGCCAGTGACCCCTGACCTCATGAAACCTCATCATGAGGAAATAGGACATGACAGCGATCCAATACACGTTGTAAGCAATGACTGTGCTGTAAGTGGCAGAATTTGTCCACCCAAGGACGCCGTTAAAAATCCCCCAGCCATACCCTCCGTTGACTTCCGGGCTGCAGCACTGTGTAGAGGTAAGCATATGCTCATCGTGGCGGGCCACTGGTACTGGTGGACACTCACGTTGAGATGCCAAACACTGCGGTTAATATCATAAGATCCTGGGCCAGACCCCAATTCTGCCACGTCTTTGCCTACCAGCCTGTTCCATCGTCCTTGTTCAAAATACCAAGTAGACCGGGCGACCAGTCCTGCGGCAACGAGGTATAGTAGGCAGGTCGAGGCGACGAGGAAGAGCCGAAGATTTGCCATTGATGCACCTCTATAGCCCGTCAGTGTTGCTGTTTGGTGTCAGGGATAGGAAAGTTGTTCACCTGTATAGTATCCAGCCAACAAAGCATCCCGCGCCAAGACCGACGAAAACAGGAAGGGGCACAGAACTTGCTGGGGCGGAAAAGGACACGCCAGCAATGAAAACAATGCCTTCTATACCCTCACGAGCCACTGTGAGAAATGAAAGAGCGAATGTAGCATACTTTCCAGAGAACGCCTTGAGCCGGCCACTGAAGCTCTTTTCCGTGGCAGAGGCCTGCAGCGCTTGGCTCATCCTCGTCCGCCATTTCTGCTGCATTTTCCCAGTTCGAAGAAACGCGGCGCCGACGAATGTGATGATCAGTGCAGCAACGAGGTAAAACGCGCCCTGGTAGTAGTACTCGAAAGAGTCCCAGAGATTCCGGCCGAGGCGGTAAAAGGTGCCAATTACGGCACCGCCGATGATCAGACAAAGCAGCAGGCCCAGTGTGGCCCCTACCCAGACCTGGAGTTCGATCAGTGAACCTAACAATGGTAAATAACGCAATCCGAGTTGGCGTACCTGTCTAACAAGCGCCTTGTAGGCTGCGGCTGTTGTCTCTGAGCCATCTAAAGCTTGTTTGAGAAAAGCGAGTAAAACTGCAACAATGATTGCTGCTTCAAGCGTTTCTCGAAACACGACAAGAAAGATGGCAACCGAGAACACCTCGACTCCCATTTTGCTTACAGGACGTCTTATTTTGCTAGTAGAGAGGTGGTAGGTGGTCGGGTAAGACGAAAGTGTGAGGATCGGTCGGAAGATAGATATAGTTCTACATGGCATAGTTCTACATGGCATAGTTCAGGCCCAGACCTTCAAGGACCCGAATTCCTCATCAGATTGATAGTATATAGCGACTTAAAAACGCCATATCTCTCCATGTAACCAGCGTGCCCCAAGTTGTCTCCAACTCACCAATCATTTTGGGACCGTTTACATGGTTAGTTGCAATGCTTGCTCGACAAGGGTCTATCCCTCTCGAGCCAACACACCCCATCTCAGCTCATCAAGGGCAGTGTGTAATTACGTGTCTTATTGGCTGCAGATATATTAGCCTGCAGCACTAGAACAGTTGCAAAGAGTGGCTGATGTAAATCCGAGCAGAAGCGAGTATGTCCGAGTAGCCCTGCTGTGTCTGAGGTTATGGTGTGGATATGCAACTCCTCGAAAGCCAACTGGTCCGTGCTGTTGACTTACGAGCTAAACTTGGATAAACCACACGCATGCCACCTCGCTGCTTGCAAGCTGCTCTGAAACTGAAACGATGCAATTTGTCAATATCTGCCAGGGCCGGGGGAATAGGCTCAACTGAGCTTCTTGTGGAGGCTTGACCCATACCATCTATGAGATTTCACAGGGTCTACGCCTACATATTACAATGAAAGATAGAGACAAAGAATACATATTAATCACATTTCTAGGTAATATAGTTATTGTAGGAATGAAAGAATAATAGTTAATATAATTATTCTAACTTCTCATGTTATATAATACCACCTCCTAGGATAGTGGTTGGTTTGACTTTGATAAGTTGATTATCTCTCTTAAAACATAAAATCTTAAGGAACTGGAAATAATCGAGAACTGGTTTAGAATTGATTCTGATTGAAGGGGTCTAGCTGAGATAGTATTTAAGAGGTACTACTATCTATCGGTTGGTCGGTCATTCGGGTCGTCGCAAAATCTAGTGGCAAAAGGATGATCCTCACCCCTCAGTCGATGCCTCTCGACCACAGGGATGCTAAGATGGTATATTTTTAATTAAAGCTGCATACGAAGCATTGTCGACGTAGTTCAATTTAGCCTTAACTGAATTATCGCACAAGGAACTGTAGTGCTGGTGGTGGATAGGTGGCTAAATTGGAGGAAACGCTTGACATTTGACGCCTACGGCATGCTTTATCAACCAGTCCGGCTTGCTATACTCTAGCAGCGACCGGCTAGTCTTGGATGACGAACGCGTTTCAAGCACAGTTCTACCAATACCAGTACACGCTCGGGCTCTGACCTGCTCTGGGGAAACTAGGTAAAAGCGCCTCCGCGGCACAAAGTCGGCGGACCGGAAGTTCGCTCATGCACTAGCTCAGTCGGCATCATGTAGCAAAGCCACAAGACGGCAAAGATAGCAGACGACGATGACGACGACGACATGGAGGGCGGAAAAGCACATTTCGTAGCGTGGAGGTTATGTCGTCGGTAGGAAATGGGCATGCCACACCGGCAACCCAGCACACAACACAAGCCACAAAGGCCAAAATGTCTCTGATGAAACACCGTCCCTACCAGGAACGCAACATGGCTAACATTCAAGCATGCGTCCGCCGATCAACTAAAGGCTATACTTAGCTGCCATGTCTTCTGTCGCGCGCGCTGTCCACCGGCTCCGTTCATTCAATCTTTGTTCCCCATTCGACACGTGTATAACCGGCCATTCTCTCACTGTAATGAGGCAGAAATATCGGCAGCTGACAACAGGGTTCAGGTCTTTCAGCAATGGATAGTCACCCTCGATATTCAGACGACGCAGAATCGGCGACAGTCTGCAGCGACGGCGATGCACTGCTTGGGGACCCCCTCTATGAAGACACGCACCGCGGCCGGCTCGAAACTCTCGAATTCCAGGAGAGTTTACCCTATCATCGCCGCTCTAGACTCGCAGATCTAGCTGCATCAGCACTACGTCGGATGCAAACGAGACATTTCCGAACAAAGTTGCGGAAGCGCGTCTGCTTCGTGTTCGTGCTCTATCTAGCCATGATCTAAGGTTCATCCGTTATTGGATTAAATTTACGATCCTTCCACAGAATCCGAACATCTGACAAATCAAGTAGCGGATTCATTCACACTGCCGGCAATATCCTGCAAACTAATTTTCCTGATGACATGGACTGGGTCGTTCATCGTTGGCTAGCTGCCTCGGCCGCGACAATTGGCGTTGGGTTTTGGCTTTCCGACGAAGCCCGAGATATCCATCCTGTGCGCTGCCATTCACACAACGATTATGGGAGGAACTCGCCGCTGTTTGATGCTATTGCTGCTGGATGCTCAAGTGTGGAAGCCGACATATGGCATCAATATGGAGACTTATATGTGGGCCATCGTGAGTTCCAGCTGAAAGGAGATCGCACTCTTCGAAGTTTGTATATCGACCCACTCATTGAGCTCCTCAAGAAACAGAGTGTTATGAAATCGTGTAACCTTGGAGAAGGATGTGGTTCTGGTTCGCCTCCTTATCAGCCACTCGCAGGTGTCTTCAGGTCAGACCCGGATCAGCTTCTGGTACTGCTCGTCGACTTGAAGTCCTCTGCTCAAGCGACATGGCAAGAGCTTCAATTAAAACTATCGCCACTGCGAGGGCGCAACTTGATAACGTACTTCAACGGCACAGCCGTCGTTCCTGGCCTAGTCGTCGTTGTAGCGACGGGGAACGCTCCATTTGCCAACATAATCTCAACTGATGATTACCGGGACGTTTTCTACGACGCACCGCTAGCGGAGCTGGCTGATATGTCCGCCATATGGCCAAACCCGAGTCGAGCTAATGATAGAGTGCGCCAGGCTGATCGAAATCTCAAGGACGTCTATCAAGCGTCAAGTCGTGGCGATTCCGGAGTGTCACAACCTCACTCGACCTACCTCGGCTACTGCCGATGCAGGGTATAACGACGGTTATAATACTTTTAATAGCTACTATGCTTCAGCCAGTTTCACAAGCGCGGTTGGTCGTGTATGGGGATCGCGATTAACACAAGAGCAGCTACAGCGCATTCGGGCCCAGGTCCGTGGTGCCCATCTTTTGGGTCTGAAGGCCAGGTATTGGGGCGTGCCAGCAAGGCCCATTGGTCTGAGGAATCACGCCGGGCATATTCTGATCCGCGAGGGTGTCCATATGCTGAGAGTAGATGACCTGCGACAGGCAACGACGTGGGGCTAGAGAAGAAAAAAGGGCCTACCGTTTTGATTGGACTGCTATTTGATCCCCCTATGAACATAAATCATGTAATGGATTTTATCTGTATCATTGCGGTGGATGTTTTGGTTGAGTTGCGATGCTGGTTTAGTTGCAGATTCGCGGATAGCCCGTGTCTTGGGTGAAGACTTGCCAGAAAGAGAGCAGCATCAAGCGGCGGGTATTTATGAGTAGGTGGCAAATATGCTATCACTTCGAATGGACGTGCCCATTTGTTTGCCATGATCCTGTGCATAGATTTTTGACGACAGGGAGTATCAGCACGTCTGGCGCTAATCTTCTGGCAAAGCCAGATTATGAGATGAGTAACGTATGAGATTATAAGTAGAACAGAGATCGGTATCATTTGGCATTATTTACATATTTTCCAATAAAGCATCCATCCCTTTGGCGCAGCCGGCTAATACTTGATGGCGTATCAGTTAGCCTCAAGGCAAACGTACGCTTCACGCCGGAAGCGTTGCCAGTGCCGATCCGAGGATCAGCTTATGGCGATGCTGATTTCTAGTTCGACTCTTTAGCATTGCCGACCCGCTTATTGCGCAGAATCTAATGGAAGAGCCAGTGCGATAGGGTGATGGGAGTACTGAGAGTGTTTTTGTATCTGGCAGGTGACGTGACTCTAGGATATGTCATGGTAACAGCATTGCTTCCGTGGAAGTTGATGGAGCCAAAGGAATGAGAATACTGATCGTTGGTTTTAGAGGATAGGAAACAGAGACAAGACCAAATATACGAATACTTAATTAATGCGTTGAATATATTAAATTATAGGTTGATTACTATCTTAAACTAACTCGGCCTTTGATATCCAACCACATTCAATCAGCCCAGCCCCTTCCCAACCATCTTCAGCTATTCATCAGTGTTGTCGTCCTCCGTATAGGTATAGTTAGAAGTATAGGTATATGTCTGCTGATTAAATGCCTGTACATCCGTCTGGACTTGGCTCGCACAAGTGGGTGTCGACTGAGCTACAATCGAAATAAAAGAATTGACCGCTCTGCCAAAGAACTGTAGTGCAACAGAAATTGGGGCCTTGAGCAACGGGGTCTTGGGAATGATGCTGGACTTGTCAAAGATAGCATCGTTGAGTACTTGGTGTGCACCAACGAACTTGAGAAATGTTAACAACGTTTGGCCGGCTGCACTCTTATCTGCAAGGGGCATTCTTACCTTGTGGATAGCGTCGCATATTTTTTGCTGGTCGGATTCTGGGAATGGTTGCGTATTGACTCCATTAATACCGTTGATGTTGATTCCATTGACGCCGTTGATGGTGATTTCATTGACTCCGTCGCCTCTGTGGTCTCCATTGCCTCGGTGACCGCCGTTGATTCCACTGACGCCGTTGATTCCACTGACGCCGTTGCCTCCATTGATTCCACTGATTCCGTTGCCTCCGTTGATTCCATTGACTCCGTTGCCTCCGTTGCCTCCGTTGCCTCCGTTGCCTCCGTTGCCATTGCTTACTTCATTGTTACCGTCTCCGCTCTGGACGGTAGAAACACCACGACCGGCTCTAGAGATTCCGTCCAATGTAATTTTGCCCCCGTGAATGATATTTCTGATGAAGTCTGCAAAACCACTCGCGACGCCAGTGAATAGAGTAACATCATTACCGCCACAGGTCACGAAAGCCTTCACAGCTAACGCGATAAGCCTACCAAAATCCTCGACAACTTTCTTTTGAACATGTCAGCAACGTTTAGCTACTAGGCTCATTCTTGCAAAACTTACAACCGCAATCTTGGCGAACTGGAAGGTAGAGGTAACCGCAAAATTGTTAAAGGTTTCGGTCACATCCGCGCATATGGAAGCAAGCCCCTCGATGTCGTCAAGGATATCCGCAGGCTTCAAATATGCTGTCTGTGCTGAGGAGGCACCATGATGCTGAGCAGCTTGGTCACGCTGGGATATCTTGTTTTCAATGATTTGAGGGAGGGCATGGCTGGATGCTGCAAGAGCAACTATCGCCAAGCATTGAATTTTCATTGTGAGTTGTTATTAAGTTGGAGGGTATAAGTAGGTGTCCTGAGGTGATTCAAATGTTCTGTTCAGTTGGAGTATCTAGAGGGATTAGGCTCCAGGGTGGTGGTGATGTCTTCTTATACAGATAAAAATATGATAAGAGGCGCAATGCTCTGTTCTCCGATCAACTGCGTTCTTCTGCCAACGGCAAGTAATTCAACTAAGAGAGTGCAAGAGACTATAGAGACGGCTCAAAAACATCTACCATTGGTCCAACCTCGTATATATCGATGAGATAGCACTCGAGATGACATCCATACCAAGAGTGTCTCGAATGATAGGAAAAGAGAATGTGACATGGGGAAACATCTATACTGCATTATCAACTAGGAGAGAGTATAGGAAAATTCAACACCGCAACCACTGCGGCCAATGGTAGTGCATTTATACACTGCAATATCCTTCTTGCTGGCATATAGATTGTCGCGTACGTTAGTGAGTACATAGGCTTGTGGGTGAGTTCTCATGCCATAGCCAGGCGAAGTCGTCTAGGTGACTTACACTGAGCACGCATTTCTACAGATGAGGTCTTGGGAGTTGCCTCGCAACAGGCATAACGATCTGGTCTCAATCCCTCATCACTGACTGGTATTAGCGATTTATGTCTCTAGGATAAGTAGAAGTGATTGGCCAAAAACGAGCAATGTCGGATTGGAACATTGCAGCTAGTGGCGGCACTTCTACGCTCGGCTGGGTTATTTGAAACACGGGTGAACGTCGCAGTAGGGGAAAATACTAAGGAACTGCCGCCTTGTCTCCCAGTGAGGAGCCTGTCCCGCGTAGCTACTGAAACCCAGAGCTGCTAATCGATCGAAGCCTATCTGAGTCAAGATTTCATTCCAAGCTGTCCAGTCAGGGTCTAAATATGAAGCACGAGAATCTCATCGATGGCTATCATCACACCGAAATGTCTCAAATGAAAATAATACTACTCTAGACTCTAGCTCTCCAGATCTCGGTCTAGAATGCACCCTGAAATTCCTGCTATAGGCATAGTAGGTATCTCGTATAGTCCCCTAATTGACGTAATTAATCCGATACTTGTCCATAAGGCTGACGCCGTCGGGGGCTAATACAGACACAGACTATTACGATATAGGGTCCTTCTGGCTATTCCTAACAATTTAAAAGTAGGAGATAACTACTCTATTAGATTGAGGAGATATACAAATCTTCAATACCCCCATTAACCTCATTATTCCACCCCCATTACATTTACCAGACCTACCAAGTAGTGAAGTATAAGGCAGTCTGAGACCAACGACTACGTCGTATTCCGACCATACATACCATGGACGGGGATTGCCCGGTTACAACCTGGACGGCGACCTCTGAGCGATATTGCAAACCTGCCCTGTGGCCCAATGCGGGAGAGCAACTAGGATGGAGTCCATACGGAATCGTGTAAAACAAACAGCGACCCATCTCACCCACGAGGCTGAATCCACACGCCGAAGAAAAAAGCAGGCGGCCTTGGGAGACCTAGCTATGTTGTTCATTCCCCCAGCAACCCGAAGCATCAGAGAGCATTTAGCACAAGCGCCGGCTGCCTCATGGTAGAACGCAGCACAGGTGGAACACGCACGGCACATGTGGAACGCTGGACAGATTGAAGACAGTAGACATGGAATACATATATGGAATGTGTAAATCACACTTACCACGGGTAGATATTATATCCTAGGTCACATGCCCAGGTATCCGTACAGAAAGCCCCAACATTTCGCAAAGCACTCTGCTCTAACGTTTACCCACTCCTACATAGCTTACGCCACACTATCACACGTAAATGCAACTTTGAACTCCCTCAAGCAAGGCCGCGAAGTCTCTCGAGGAAGCACCTGAAATCATACATATAAGTGAGTGAGGACTGGCAGGACGTGCACAGCGACACCCAAAATGAAGCCAAGCCGTTGATGTTATTGGCTCCCTCCTCTGCGCTCTTAGTGTTTAGGCAAACGAAACGGCTCCCATGAGAAAAGACATCTTAGGAAAATGCAAGGGACTGTTTCCAAGTTCTCCAGATCTAAACCGGTGCTGCATCTACGAAGGCTGCAGAGGCTGCTTCTTGACACAACGCTGCTGTCTCAAAGGCGGCCACGGTAGTCTTACACCAGTAACGTCACTACTTTGGCTGTATTCAGCCCGGCTTGTAAAGTTAAACGGCTGAGTTGGCAGGTTATTCAAACAGGGTCCGTCGTACGCAAACGAGTACAGCAGGTGGCCTTGTTCTACCTACGCAACGCACGCAACGCGCCGTGCTGTGCCTGTATGCGCAAGCATTTATACGCGGAGGCACACGATAGAGTACACGAAATAAACATAGCTCGGTCGGCGAATGATGCACATGGCAAACGATGTATCTAAATGCGCCTACGTAACAAACGTAGAAACAATTCTACCAGACAAGTAGCTGTCGAGATTCCTCTTCTTCATTTGTCAATTGAAATGCTATGCCTTGTTCGCCGTAGTTGTCTTCCGCTCAGGCCTGGGACTGCCGTACCCGTGCAATTGCTGGCAAATCCAAATGTCGAGAGACACACTCAAGAAAGACACTCAAGTGGTCTTGAACCGAGAGACAGACTCGTGAATTATCACTACACCCCTGTGATCCCGGTTGGCTTAGTCCACCGCCTTGTGAAAACTGGAGACGCCAAAGGATCGAAGTTTCCAGCCCCCGCGGCTTCAACACGTCTCCTCTGACACACCACGCCTCATCCAGCATGCAACGCAAAATGGACACCGCCAACCCAGCTCAGCTCCCCCTCAAGGCCCAAACAGAGTACTTCTGCAAGGTCCTCTCTTCCAACCCGACCCTGTCCCTCGTCCTGTCCCGTGCCCACGCCCTCAACCTCCCAGACTGGTACCTCGCCGCCGGATCCATCTCCCAGACCATCTGGAACCACATGTCCGGCCTGCCGCCAGAAAACGGCATCTCCGACTACGATCTCGTATACTACGACGCGTCCGACCTCTCATGGGAGGCAGAGGACGCCTTCATCCAGGCAGGAAAGCTACTCTTCGCCGACATTGACGCCGAGGTGGAAATCCGCAACCAGGCGCGCGTGCACCTCTGGTATGGAGAAAAGCACGGCGTGCCTTGCCCCCCACACGCGAGCGTAGAGGCGGGCATAGATTCGTGGATCTCGAGCAGTGCCATAATTGGGGTCCGGCAGAGGGGGAGCGATGCCGGTGAGGAGTGGGACATCTACGCGCCGCGTGGGCTGTCGGACTTTTTCAACATGGTGGTTCGGCCCAATGCCGTGCTGGGCACGAGGGAGGCATTTGAGAAGAAGGCAAGACGGTGGGTTGGGATCTGGGACAAACTGGTTATCGAGCCGTGGCCTCACGATGACAAGGCTAAGCCATAGTCAGCTGCTGCTCTTGCTGCTCTTTGCGAATGAAATGTTGCAAAGTGGGTAGTCTAGCCGGATGAGACGCATAGCTTTGCATCTCTACACATCATTGGATACTCTCAGCTCATATACATAAATACTCCCATATCATATACGTCACCCTAAACCCCCATGCCCAGCTTATGCCATGCCTCTCGTGTCAAGCTCATATGCTTCCGCCGGCTAACTCGATCCCCGATAAAGTTCGATCGACGTTCCAATTCCAGAACCCGACTTGGCAACTTCGCATTGCACCTCCCATTTGGAAGTTCCCATGACCATCGATGCATCGGCCAAGACATCGTATCTGCATTCTCGTAGAGTCAAGCACTACTGCAGCCGAGAGTGTGGGGTCGAAGCTATTATTGCAACTCCAAGCCCTGGAAGCGGGGGAATCTAGACCAGCTGAACAAATGTCAAAGAAGGATTCCGATCATGGCGGACTCCCGATCGAACTAGGGACTAGATATGCGGCTGAAAATTCGCCCGTATTATGCGGTAGAGGAACTCGCGTATGCGACTTCCGTTCACACTAAGGTTGTGGGCATGCGTGCGATATAAGATCCCGGATTTCTCGACGATGTGGGATGTCGCCTCATAACCTCTCCGACATAGTACTTTGTTCACAAGTGCTTTAAATCTATCTGAATTAACTCTAGGTCCTTATCTACGAACGCAAACATGAAGGTCATCTCCGTTCTGCTCATCGCCATTGTTAGTCTGGCGGCTGCCAACCCTATCGAGGCCAACGAGCAGCTAGAGAAGCGCGGTCCTGTAAGTTCCACATCCGAGGCTTGACCAATGTGCTAATACACCGCAGTATGTTTGTTTACAATGGCAGCCACTGGCGACTGTGGCACAAACTAACGGCAGAATTGCAGTGTGTAAGTAGACTCATTGTCACTCGTGTCGTGACAGATGCTAACGGCAAACAGCAAGTAAGGAGATGCCGCCGGCAATGCAGAGATGCCACGATCTGACTTGAAATTAGGGCGCCAACGGCGTGAGTGACGAGCAACTAGCCTGCAACGAATCCCACGCTGACAGCGCGTAGTCTGTGAGTCGCCAAGCGTACAACCGTCATCATCGACTGTGCTCACGGTGAACTAGGGTGTATGTCGGCCATCGCTGGTCAGCTAGTTTCCTCACTGATATACGCAGGGTGTAAGTGTATTGCTCAATTGATGCTGAGCCGCGCTGACTAGCTCTATAGTATGTACGTCTCCGTCGACTCCATGACATGACCGACTGGCGTTGACGTTGATGAACAGTGTGTAAGTTGATTCGTTGCCCAGTAATTAATAAAACCTACTGACGGCTTCTGTCAATTTCAGCCCGTGAGTTCCTCTCGAATGTGTAAAACGACAGTTTATATTGATGGATGCAGGACGTAAGTATCACATCCGAGATTGAATCTGATGGATACTGACGCATCCCCAGGGAGTGAGTGCCAGACAATGATGACACGCCTGGCATGCGCAGTACTAAGCCATACATATTCGTCGCAGAATGTGAGTGACTCTTCAAGATGGGCAAATAACACAGCGCTAATCTCGTGCAGACTGTGAGTCGGAGTAATCGGGGGGCTCACGCAATCACGCAACTACACTAACAGCGACGACAGTGTGTAAGTAACTCACTGGGAACGACCCCCTCCCCGACATATGCTAACATGGGTTCTTCCGATAGTGCGTACGTCGGTAGACTGCTAAACGTCTCATAAAATTCACTAATAAGGCGATGTGGTGTAGTCGTGTGTAAGCTGCCCTGGCGCTTCGAAAGTGTGTCACCTCGCTAATGTCGGCGTGCGGCAGGGCGTAAGTGGCATCACCGCGAATATAGGCATTTCTGAAAGGCGTTAACACGGCTCGACATGATAGGGCGTAAGTTTGTGGCTCTCGACTGTCTGACCAAATACAACACATGCTAACGATCCAATCTTAGGGCGTAAGATATCTTCTCGTGGCCGCAATCGACACTTCGCTGACATTAGCCTCCAGTGGGTATGTGTCCTGTCGCCTCACCACAACAATATCACATCAAACAGGTCAGAGCTGACGCTGCTTCAGGGAGTGAGTGATCTGTAATCCCTATTTTCGGTCGCCGTGTCTAACAGTCACGATAGTGCGTGAGTGCTCCGTGGAGACGATGGATTCCGCCACCACAGAATGACACTGACAACCCTTCAGCGTGTAAGTCGTCCAGGCTCTCCCGCCCGCCTGTTCAAGATACTAACTCGTGAATCATAGCCTGTGAGTTAGCTGCCGAATCATTTCGCTTAGCGTGCTGACACCATGCAGCGTGTAAGTGGACATGCGCCGCAATACCGATGTCTGCACTAACAGCGGTTCAGGGCGTAAGCTTGTTCATCCACAGCCTGAAACCCTCGCGCGATTGCTAACAGCGACAGGGTGTAAGTGATTCGCGATCCATTGATGTAGGGTTGGGCTCAATTAACAATGACAGATTGTAAGTGTCCCGCTCTGGGGCAGGCTCGTTGACTGACACGCGTTAGTGTGTAAGTGATGTTCTGAGCTGACGACAGGTTTACCCTCGCTTCTATCCATTCTGAACCACGTTCAAAAGGCTGCAAGTCACATCCCACCCATGTCGCGCAACTAACATGAACGCATACTAACGCTGCTCTCAACATTTAGTGCGTGAGTTCCCTGAATGGCGCGACGCCGTGACGCAGCTGAGGGAGATAGGCATAAACCCACCCGTCGACGATTCACGCCGGGGGAAACTGGAGATGCCAAATGCAAGTCAAAGCACGAGCACAGCTTGGGTTCTTGGAGGCGCTGGCATCACCGGGAAAGCTCTCAGCCGATGCATGGAGTTCTCCGCTGGAGTTTAAGCTCGGCCGGCTGTGGGCGGGACTACGTAGGCAGTGTAGAAACACAGCCCGCAATAAGAATGCAGTGAGGTGACATTGCAAGATATGACGAGGCACAGCGACACGCAGTGAGAACGGAGTGACCGTGACAAGATGATTGTAAGAAAATATGAGGTTTACGTGACGCTGACAATGCGCATGGTTGCCGGAGCTTCAGGTCTTTCGGATGGCGTGTAAGCCTCGATACTGTGTTACAGTCTGGCGCTCGCTTGGAGAATGATCGGCGACCACGGACACATCAAGCCCAGGCAGGCATTCGTCATTAGACGCAGCGAGACGGCATTGGCGTCCAAGGCAGCAAAGATGGTGATGCCCTAACGGTGGAGTATCGCGAAATCACACGCAGCATCTGCCTCGTAAATTTACAAATCACACGGCCACATCTGCTTCGTGCGTCTGCAAACCGCGGAAGAGGATCCCCCTCGTATATTTACAAATCAGGGTCCAGGCACGCCTCGCAAAGTCGGTCTCACCCATGTCCCGAACCCCGAGACGCGCACCCACAAGATCCCGACCTTGGCCAATCTTTATAATGGCTCAAGCCACAGGCTGCGTCGCAGAACGGGCAGGGTTGTGGCCGTTGCCCCGCCTCTGCCACGATTGGTAAGAAGCGTAAGCATCCGGCACGCCCCTGGTCTGGTGGCTTTGCGAGGGCATTTTCCTAAACTGGACTGGTGATGGTTTCGAGCGTGCTCGATGTGTGTTTTGGAAGAGGCTGGAAGGGCAAATCTTGCAGTTGCATGCCTTCGATTATCAAGCATGAATCGCCTCAACTCGCGATGCGGAGCGATGGACGGAGAGCATCGAGCATGGCGGCGCGGCCTATATAAGCCCTCGCATTCGCCAAAGGAGCAGACTGCATCGCCAACATACTCAACCCAATCAATAATACAAACTACTGCAGCATCCCCGCTCACATATTAATTACGCCATCTCCTCACTCAACCGTCGAGATATTTAAACAGCAGCTCGCTTCTCATCGGCCCGGACATACTCAGCTAGACATCTCCCGCGATTTCGCCACTTCACACGACACATCATCGCCATGTCCAAGCTTCTCACTGTTTTCGGCGCTACAGGCAACCAGGGCGGCTCCGTCATCCGTGCCGTGCTCGCCAGCCCTGTGCTGTCCAAGCAGTTCAAAATCAGGGCCATCACCCGTGATGTGACCAAGCCGGCCGCCAAGGACCTGGCCGCCAAGGGCGTTGAGGTCATCTCGGTAGGTGACAGTTCTGCGATATTCGTGTATCAGAATACCGAGAGGCAACATGGCGACTGACGAGTGACAGGCCGACCTCTCCAAACCCGAGCAGCTGGCTCCGGCCCTCAAAGACACCCACACCGTCTTCCTCGTAACCAACTTCTGGGAGTCCTTCAGCGCCGACGTCGAGGTCGCCCAAGGCAAGGCCGTCGCCGACGCGGCCAAGGCAGCCAGCGTGCAGCACCTCATCTTCTCATCCCTCATCAACACCAAGGAGGCCAGCAAGGGCCGCCTCGCCCACATCACCCACTTTGACGGCAAGGCCCAGATCGAGAGCTACATCCGCGAGAGCGGCGTGCCCGCAACGTTTGTGCTGCCTGGCTTCTTCATGACCAACCTGGTCGAGTCTCTCAAGAAGCAAGAGGACGGGAGCTACCTCTTCGCTCTCCCCACCTCTGATGCCGCCAAGGTGCCGCTGTTTGATGTGGTCAAGGATACTGGTGAGTCTCGCTCCAGTTGCGGCGTGTTTATCTGCCGGGAATGACGGAGCTAACTCGCAACAGGCAACTTCGTCGCCGCTGTCATCGAAAAGCACCCAGCCTACCTCGGCAAGCGCATCCTCGAGGCAACAGAGTACTACAGCCCCTCCAGGATCGTATCCGAGTTCACAGAGGTGACCGGCAAGCCCGCAAAGTTCGTCCAGATCCCCGAGGAGACCTTCAAGTCCTTCCTCCCACCCGCCGTGGCGCAGGAGGTTCTGGAGAACATGCTCCTGCTCGAGAACCCGGGCTACTATGGTGGCGAGGATCTCAAGGAGAGCCTGGCCGTGCTGGAGGGCAAGCCCACGGCGTGGAAGGACTTTGTGGCGGAGAACAAGGAGAAGTGGGCTTAAGTGGCAGAGTTGGGTTTAATGATGGGAGGTAGTTCTCTATTTCTTCCATTGCTATATTAGCTGCCCTCTGCAATTTACTTGACGACTTCTCTGTCTTCTCACACGAGGATATGTTTATTTTATATCGTAAGAGTAATTACTTCCCTGACTAATAGACAACTCCGTTTTCCCCAAAGTGACTCAATCCTCCCTGCTTGAATATTTTACGATCTAATAACGCTTGGTTTTATATACAACCCGCCCGGGCAAGGAGTCTTATTACCAGGAACTGCGCTCTCACTCTGCTCCAAGAAGTGGTAACAATATATATATATATACATTATTCTTTAGCATAGGTAACCATGCGTTAAACACTGTTTCCATATACGAATTCCTCTGTAGATCCTTTGGGTCCATGATGCCGAGTTACATAAAAGTTCAGCCACGGCTACCCTACACTCACACCGTGACGCTAGCAAAGCCTCACTCCAACAGCGGCACAAACCCATCACCATTGTCATCTCAATTTCAAAGCAAGCAGCCTTATCATCCCCAACGCTGCAGCCATGCCTCACCAAGCCCACAACATCCCCTGGTCAGTCCTGGTATCCCACCTAAAACCCATCATCTACGAACCGCGCCTCGAGCTCCTCCCACTTCAAAACACAAAGCTGAGCGTCTCCAACTTTCTACCTCACCGACAAGGACGACCAAACAAAAAGCGCCTCAACTACTTCGTCGATGCCTTCGCCGCCAACATTGAGGCGCACACCCGCGACGAGCGCAAAAAGTACCCCAGCAAAGTCGACGCTCCAGCGGACGACGACGCCATCATCGATGATGCCACGGCCAGGCTGATCACCCCTTCTGTCACGAGCTGGTGTTACGACGCAGCGTACATTTCGCAACATGAAAAAGTGGCACGAAGAAAAGCTGCTCAACTCAGCGCGCAAAGAGACCCAGGCGCGAGCGTTGAAGAGGACGTCCCGGCTTCACACACGAGAGTGGCCTCGCCATGCCGCCACGTGGACGAAGGACGGTGCGAATGCGCTATCCCCATGTCCGAGAGGAAAACAGCGGCCTTTATGAGAAAGTACCGACAAAATGACTGCTACCGCTTCAAAGACGTCAACGGGGAAGCCTTCTTTCCCGTCGAACTGGTCAAGACTCTCCTCCTGTACGACAAAATGGACCCCATCCTGGGGATATGCGCCCGCGCAGACGTTGATCTCCGCAGGTGGAAGCGAATGGCAAAATGCTACGACTCGGTGCGTAGCAGTGTTGAAAATTGGCCTCTATGAGACGTCACCTGCTAACAGGTAGAAGGAAAATGATGTCGGATGGGACCAAGTCTACGTATGCGCCCTTGAGGTCTACATATGTCTCAACATCTGTCAGAGCTTCCCTGGCCTTTGGGATCCAATGTCGCGCACCCACCATACCGGTCCGCAGCAAGACTACCGATCCACGGCACTCTACCAGAGGATGCTTTACCGGTGTACTTTAGAAGGCCGCGCAAGCGACATACCAGTGGCGCCGCATCGCTACTTTTTGGGCATCAGACGAGGCCAGTTTCAAGCCTTCTCCAAACTGAAATACCCGCTAGACAGAAGCTCCATGGCCGCCCTCCACGGCATCGTCTCCATTCAGGACCTCTTGACCGCAGACAGACGCGCACCGGAGTACCTGGCGCCGTCCAAGGCAGAATGCGCCTCCGTTCGTGCTACGCTCCGGAAAAGAGGACTTCCGAATGAACTCATCGCCAATATACTTCAACATGCGGGATATGAGCCCTACGGTTTACTAGATGTCCCGAACGACCCCCTGCATCCCGATAACAGCCAAGTCCTGGCCGCACATCTCAAGTACTGCTGGAGGCTGATTATCCGATGCAACGTGATGGCCCAGGAGCTGGACACGCAGATCCATTGGAAGGATGAAATTATATATATCTTGAATGATATTCTGTCTGTCACTGGAGATAGGAAGCTCATTCGCCATGAAGATGACGAGAGTGGGCAGCACCCTGCGTTTGTGTAGCTTTGATAGGTGGTGGGCTCGTTGGGCGCTGGTATTTCGGATGCCCAGGAGCGGAATAGATATTCGGTCGGCGCTCCAAACCAACTGTTCGCCGTGGCGATGTGCTCTCAATTCTTTTGCACTCGCAAGCAAAACAGGCGTTTATTTGCGCTCTTCTGTTACTGTGTAAGTGGCATGTCCATGCGTCAATGCGACGGACGAGAAGCAGGGAGTGAGCGGGCAAATCTGGTCTTGGGTGATCATGGTATGGGAACGACGGGTAATAAGGCAGCCCTAGACAGAGTATACTCTGGCAAAGCAACAGCCTGTATACATAGAAATACAGTTTAAACTCCCAACATTGTTATTCTCTGTCGGCAGGGTTCACTACAAGCTCTCTAGCATATATTGCAGGGAATGCTCGTGTCAATCAAGCATGCTGTGTAATCCGCCGTCGCTGCAACGTCGCCATACTAAACCCTTGGGCAGCCGGGCTCCCTTGGTGAGCTGTGGCGCTGAAGAATGCGAATTTAGAAATTCAGTCATCTAGAACATGGTATTCCGCGGATGACATGTAGACTTTGTACTGGTTAATTCCCGACAAGTATAGCCCCCGAGCCTCACAAACTACATTCCCAGATAGACTTCTAAGCGATGTGACCTTCCACGCAGGTTAGATCGCACATCACGTTCATCCCATCATCGTCTGCATAAAGTACTAGACCGCGAACTTATAAAGCGACGTGTTATAAAACCATCAAACTCTGTCATCTAGCTTGCGGAACTGCGAAACCCAGCGGGAGGCACCACTTCAAAAGTGCCCAAACCCCACACCAAAGCAGCCGTCAAGGGTAGAGGACGAGAGGCAACCAACCCCCCTCACATCCAATAGCATTGCCAGCCTGCAAACAGCGCATATCTTGGCGGCGCGACCTGGTGGTCGAGGCACTGAAAAGAACCTTTGCATCCCTTGGCTCTGGCCCGTTTGGAAGCCCGGTGATATTGCGCTGAGCTGATGGCCTTGATGCGGTGGCACGAGCGAGATATGCTGTCGCAGCACTAATGGATGCTATTTTGTCTTGGCGTTTGAGCATCTAGAGCCCGTCGCCTAGCGATGAGTTGTGGTGGTTATGATTGTAGTGATGATGGTGATGTGGTGACGGCCACTCGCATCATTCAATCGCCAAAGCGTCGCACCCAGCATTCATCTCTCCCTCCACAGAACCGCGCATCTAATTAGCCCCCAAATCTTGCGACCTGAGCACCCAACACAACCTTAAAAAGCGCCGCCGCATTACACCTCCTGCCTACCTCATTAACCATAGATGAAAGGCACCTTGCGCCACAGGCACGCGACGCTTGATGCGGCATGCTCGCGCCAATCACCAACATAATGCCTCCTGCAACGCCGGACAATCCATCAAACTTCCTCATTTAGCCAAAGTCCCTCTGATAACACCGCTTGGCGCGAGCTTTCGTCCCACTGACACTTTAAAAACCTCACTGTAGGATGGAACAGATTTGGGCTTTCCCTCGGTAGGGCGCATGTCGTTGTGATACTTGGCAAGCCGCTCACAACCATTATCTGTTTAATTCCCCCTCTATTTTGCTGCACGCCGTGGCAACGCTGGCCAAGGCGGAGGGCGGCGACATACCCAGATGGGAAGGGACCTTTGTTATTACCATACCTTGTATAATGCGCTCTTTCAACCCTTTGTGCGCCACTCCGGCGCGCCTCAAGTCTGGGCAGCAACAGCCACGGCGGGTTTACCTCGACGCAGAGGAACCTCGCAGTACGAAGTAGACCTAACTGCCAGTCAGTCATGACTACCGCCCCTGTAAGCCAAGATCTCAACAGACTAGCAGGCTGATTAGCTGCGGCCCACCCTATGCACGGACAAAGCGCCACAGCCATATGGCACAAAAGAAGCCAAGATATAACTTCTCTGTACGTGTACAAAAGAGGAAGGCGGCAATTAAGCATGTTTGTCGGAACTCTGTGCACATCTCGCACCGTGGTCGAGGCACAGACAAGGAAGGTCGAACTAGTGGCCAAGCAAAGCCAAGAGCCGGTCGATTTAATGCGCACGTGAGACTTTGAGCTGAAGCGATGCGCGAGAGCGGCCAATGATTTCAAATGGGCGATGGAGTATTTGCAATGATATGCTGAGATGCTGAACTGCTGGGCTGCCAAGTTTGCGGCCTGTACGGAGTATGTCAGTTGAGTAGGCTTACCGATGACTTAGCCAAAGTCGGTAGATGGCGTCTCACAGCGTCTAGAACAGACCATGGCAAGAGGCAAGGTTTGAGACACCATCCATACATCCATACATACATTCGGATGCTTACCCACTACCACCGCAACAAGTGCAGAGCCCTCATCGAGGTCACCAGCACTAGTCCAGCATATTGCTATCAAAGAAATCAAATCGCCGAAACGTAATTCGTACCACACTACTAGTTAATAACCCTATTTTGTTAGCTAGAGTAGTCTGACTTGAGGACTCCTGGTATGATTGGCCTCGTAAAGTACGTAACGGTCAGCTTCTTGAGGGAGAGCCTCGCCTCTTACCTGTCAAGGATGCTATATACGAGATTCGTACAATTTAGTAATGCCAATCCCTCTCTTGTTGGTCTGGCTTGATTATCAAGCGAGGGCAAGCTATCCCGTTTTTGGCAGGACTTGCTTTGCCATTTGGCAATGGCTCGGTTGGTAGTTGCCGTTCATCGCAAAAACCCTTATGCCCTTTCAAGACCTCCCAAGAACAATTGTCTTTCCGTAAATGTGACAAATGCTTCATAAACCATATTGTGTGTACTGACTTGTAGACTCTCTATTGAGTTTGAAATTTAGTCTGTGCTGATTGAGTCCCTGTCATTTGCATGGACCTGTGTGGCAGAAGAGATGCGCCTCGGATCTTCATCACTCACTGGTATTGTCAACTGTCACCGTCGCTCCAAGCATCCACTTCGTGACTGACAAGTTAAGCACGCCCTGCCTTCCCCGGATAATGTCAAACATGGAGATGCGTCTCCAATATTCCTCATCGTCAGGGTACCCCGGCATCCCGGATCCCCGGCTGGCTCTCAGACCTGTGCGTCGCTTCAATGTCGCCCTTGATCCGGTGTGCTGTCACTGTAAAGCAACATCTTTATTTAGAAGTCCTCTACAAGTAAAAGCCGTTGCAAGCCGAGCCTTTACCTGCATACAAGGCGTTGCCTAAAGTGTGCATCTAATCATAATGGCGTGGTGTGGTGCGACAGGTTGCATCTTGGCGATTTGAGTGAGTGGGAGGCAGCCAAGTATCCGAAACAGCCCTTTTGCTTCTCCCTTGAAGTGCTAGCTTGGAATTTAGATGGAAACCTCCCTGGGTAGTTTCTACACGAGCGCAGCATGTGCCGCGCAGGCCGTGCTGCTTCTGATCGATGACCACGAGTAGTTGGATCTGCCAACTCGATGAACGCCTAGATTGATCAAGTCCAGCTGACCCATTCTTAGCTGCCTGAATCCCTGCAAGCCAACGTCTAAATAATATGGTGCATCTGTAGCAACCTCGTAGAGAACAGTGTCCAATGTATTTACTTTGTTGAAGCGATGCGATTATGTGTGTGGCCATGCTCCCAGGACAGAAGGCATCAACTGGCACCAACCGTTTTCTGAACAAGGTAATATGTAGGCCACGTTGTCGGCGACTACCCTTTTGAGAAAAGAACGTACAGCTCTGCGATGGTGTGGGAACCGCGAAAGAGCTTATTTTGACGACAGTTTCATATGTACTGCTCTAAATCCCCCTGTAAAATAGAGATGTCTCTTCCAGCTCGATTGTCGTGATCAGCAAGAGATATAGTTGCCATGTTCTTACAAGCGAATGATCAGTGTTGTGACAAATGTTCCATTGAGTGGACAGCTGTGTAAGACTGTGTAAGAAGACGCTATACTAGTTAGTACCTTGGACTCTGCCCATTACAGCGATGGACGGGGAGGGACGCAGTCCTCACTAACAATTAATGGCGCCTGTGCGGGAAAAGGCTAAAACATGCCTTGATACCCTGATATTCTGTAGAGATGAGTGTTTTCGTCAGCCTGTCTATTGTACGTCCAATGGGTGTACAAGTCAGCGCCCGCCAAAGGACGTGATTCCACCTACACATTGCTGTAATTTCTTTCCCATGAGGAAAGATACATGTGCTAACGACTGGTAGAGTGTTGCTTACGTCGTACCAACGGCATCGAACGAAACGAGGTGGGGGCCGCCGAATGACCAGATCCTGGAATTATGCTGCTGGTCCACCAAGACAAAGTGTGGCTGCAGGAGGTGCAAGCCTCTTTTGACCTAATCCTGATAACCCCTTCTGGCCTGCCAACATGCTGCTTCTTTTGATGCTCGTGCTATGGTCTGTCCTCTCGTATGCTGCCAAGGCGGCGAAACAATCTCTGTCTAATCAGCATGGGTCACCCACGTAGATAGCTTGATGGAGACCTGGAGAAACCAACCACTGGCGGCTCCCACCCGCACTTCCCTTGTCTCCCCATGGGGATGCAGCATGGAGCTTGGCAAGTGGCAAGCTTGGATCAAAAAGTTCCATTACTTATTCAGAGTCTGTCGCTCTAGCCCGACCCCACAGACCAAACCCGGACGTAATTGCTGTATCTCAGCATACAACTAGCCATGTCAGTAAGTCTTCCAGTTCGGGACATTGTGGTCATCAACATGGAAGCTCATCTTGCTCTGTACGACGGGTTATGACACCAATACCCTAGCTACCACGGCGTATCAGAGTCACATGGGACGCCAATGCCCCAGCCGCCCATCCCAAGATCCAGACCCTTGCCGGGGGTCCCAAGAACGCGCCGTGCTTGGCAGTTGTTGGCTCAACCGATAACCTAAAAGTATGCTGGCGGTGTGATTGGCAGGTTGGTCGTGGAGGGTGGTCCCAGTTTCGGCATGGACGATTTAGACGGCGCAGATTACTCTCGGGACCTTTTGCTCTTGGGGGGCACGGGGGTGAGGGTCGCATGAAGGAAGGCTTGTCAAGATAGCACAGAAGCGAAAGTCTTGGGACGTGGATAAACGATAGCCGTGGTCTTTTCTGGTTTGGAGCATGAGGCGATGGAGACCTGAGAAATATGGCAGCAATGCTCGTGGCTGCCACGCCAGTACCTTGCCTTGTACTCTGTACTACAAACATGTATATGACCCTCGATCCCCCTCGTTCACTTCTTCTCGAATTTCCCTGCTCATGCTTCTTCTGCAAGTGTCAGTTCGTCGATAACCCGTCGCGCGCACCGTTGACGCCACTGCCGACAGCCTCCCTCTGCTTGCCGCATCGCGTCATCTGGCTCGCCTGCTCCCAGCGGCGTGTCCCAATTCGCCATGGCAAAGGAAACACCCACTGTGGCTCAGGAGCCCTCTGTCCCTGTCGCCGAGAAGGAGACTCAATCCTCCCCCGAGGTGGTCAGTAATGAAAAGGCGCCTTCTGTCGAGATCGACGGCGACCTCAAGTCTGAGACGACGGAAGAAGATGGCCCTATCGACCTCTTTGAAAGTCTCCCACTCCTCAAGGGCGTCCCGCTCGAAGACTCCCCCCTGACTATTCGTGCCGTACTCATCGGTATCATTCTGGGATCTCTCGTCAATGCCTCCAATGTGTATCTCGGTAAGTCGTCCGTTCCGTTTTCAAACTCAAGGCTACGCGCCTTGTACTTACACGTGCAAACAGGTCTCAAGACTGGCTTCACATTCCCGGCCACCATGTTCGGAGCCATCTTTGGCTATGGGTAGGTCGACTGAACATATATACACCGCTCACAGCTTCGTGGCACTAACGTATTCCGTCTACAGTATCGTTCTCCTGTTGGTAAAGGCTCTGCCTGGCATCCCCGGTATTGGCAGCTCCTTTGGCCCCCAGGAAAACTCCATCATCCAGGCTGCTGCCACTGGCGCCGGTGGCCTGTCGGGTCTCTTTGTCGCTGGTCTCCCAGCCATGTACCGTCTTGGCCTCCTCTCCGACGACCCCAAGGCTGATTTTGGCCGCATCCTCACAATTACTCTGGTCTGCGCCTTCTTTGGCCTCTTTGCCTCTGTGCCCCTGCGCAAATTCTTCATCATCAACGTCGCACGAGAGCTCAACCTCGTCTTCCCAACTCCTACCGCCACCGCCATGGCCATCCGCTCCATGCACGCCGTTGGCAGTGGTGCCGCGGATGCCATGAAGAAGGTCAAGGCTCTAGCGTACTCTTTCCTGGGCGCATTTGTCCACATCATCGTGTCACAATACGCAGACGGCATTCTGCACAACTGGCATCCCTTTGTCTGGTTCTACGTCTGGAGTGGATACAAGAACTGGGCTATCCATGTTGACAACTGGGGCTGGTATATTCAGCTCACCCCTGCCTTCTTCGGCTCTGGTATTCTCGTCGGCCTCAACGTGGCATTTTCTTGGTTCTTTGGTACGGTCTTTGCCTACGGCATCCTCGGCCCTATCCTGGTGCACTACGGCGTTTGCGTTGGAAAGCGGAATCCCGAGGCACCCGAGAAGTGGAAGGACATCACCAGCTTCAACAGTCTTGCCGGAGTCAGCCTGCCTGGGTACGTGCCCTCCCCACGATACTGGTTCCTGTGGCCCGGCGTCATGGTCCTGCTCGTCTACAGCTTGATCGAGTTCCTGATTCACTTCCGCGTTCTCTACGACGGTGCCAAATTTGCCTACCGGGAGATGTGCACATCCCTCAACATCCGCATGCAGAAGAGGGGCAAGAACAGCCCATACCTCGCCAAGCAGGCTCAGAAGCTGATCGACGAGGCGTCGGTCCTCGTTGAAGATTTTGCGCCAGCCGACCAACAGGTGCCTACCTGGCTGTGGCTCAGCGGCTCCCTCGTCTTCATGATTGTCGGTGTTGTCGTCTGCGAGGTCCAGTTCAACATGAACGGCGGCCTGGCCATTCTGGCCTGCATTCTGGGTGTTGTCTTTGCGTTCCTCTCCATCTACGGAGGAGCCGTCACTGACGTTGCGCCTCTTACCGCCTCCGCCAAGGCTTCTCAGCTGGTGTACGGTGGCATCACCAAGGGGCACTTTTCCATCCAGGACGCCCAGCGCATCAACCTGATTGCTGGAAACATTGCGTCGGGCACTGCTGACGTCGCCTACTCCCTGGTCGCCGACTTCCGCGTGGGCTTCTTGCTCCGAACACCTCCCAAGCTGCAGTTCTACGCCCAGGGCCTCGGCGCCGTCGTGTCCATCTTCCTCGCGCCGGGCATCTTCGTGCTGTTCATGTCTGCGTACCCGTGCGTGTGGAACCCCGATGTCGTGCTGCCAGTAGGCAAGCAGTGCCAGTTTGCCGCCCCTTCGGTTACCGCGTGGCAGGCCGTGGCTGAGGCCGTGACCCTGCCCAAACTCCCGATTCCCCTATCGTCTGGCATCTTCTCCATTGTCATGGGGGTGCTTTGCGCCATCCAGGCCCTCGCCAAGAACTTCTGGCTCACTGGCGAGCGCCAAAAGTACCGCCAGTACCTTCCCAACTGGATGGCCATTGGTGTCGGCTGGGTTCTGGGTGTTGATTCCGGCTACGGTATGTATTTCCCACTCGAGCCCGCTTTCGAGCCCGCTTTCCTGCTGCACGAACGACTGCTAACGACTCACAGCCAACGCCGTCTTGTTTGGCAGCATCACTGCCTGGTGGTGGAAGAAGTGGTTCAAGAAAAACTTTGAGTCGTACGCCTTCTCCGTGGCTGCCGGTCTTGTCGCGGGCGAGGGTCTCGCCGGTGTGGTGAATGCCGCCCTGACTCTCGGAGGCGTTGCTGGCGATGCGGTGGGCAGCCAGATTGCCCTGCCCGGAGGTGAATGGTAGCACTCTGTTATGTGTACGTGAAATAATGTGGAGGAGGATGCGTAGATGAATATACCCGCTTCTGGAGATGGTGGTTCTGTCTGTCAGCTTGACGTCTGAGGACTTGACGCTCAGTTTATTTTGCAGCCGATCATCCCTGTTGTATCCACGTGTGTTATTCCCAGTAGTCTGACGATGGCCTCACGTCTGCCCGCCCTTTGAGGGGCAAATCGCGCATCTTTCTCCAATACTTGCCACTTTCTCGGGACCAATTCGGCGCGTCATTGCCTTGCCATCACTCCACTTTGCCTGCTCCGTGCCTGGCCGAATAATGGGGGGAGGGATGCACCAGGCGTGGCCCATATTAAAACAGGATATGCCGGGCCCGCCGGGGAATGCGCCGAAGATGCCGCATCGTCGACTCGGCCGGCTCGGTTCAGATAGGTGGTACTGGGTGACGCCGGGAAAAAAAAACAAAAAAAAAAAATAGCCCCGGATAGTCGTTCCATCCTAGTCTAGTTGAGTGATGACATGTGCCAACAAACTCAATATATTCACATTCGTTCCCGCCTAGCACCTAATTACAAGATGGACTGTCGAGGGGAGACAATCCCCCATTTGCCCCTCCCCCACCATGATCGGCATGGCTACTGCTTCTCTCCTCTCGTTCGCGCGTGTATGCATCTGCATTCTTACGCTAAGCGTGCCTTTCTCCTGACGAGGGATGCGGGCGTTGCGGGAGAGGGCCTGATGGTACGGTAGTTGTATGATGGTGCACTGCGCTGTGGTGTCGGTCCAGGCTCCGAGGTGTGTTGTGGCGTGTCCATCCGCGTCTGTTCCAGCCATCCACAAGTCGTCCATCAGCTCATCAGCCCATCCATCCATCTCTCTCGCTGTCCTGCGCCCGCCTGCGGCCTCCCCATGATGCCGTGTGCCGTGATCAAATGGTATACGCTGCCTGCCCGTGGCACATATCCTGACAGCCCAACATTCAACATTCAACATTCAACAAACCCACAACTGCAGCCCGTCATCAAGATGAAACCACCAGCCGCTCTGCCAATCTACTCACCCGTCTCTGCCACGACCGTCAGCCAGTACAGAGTGACGACATCAGTGGGTCCCCTGTCCCCTCACTATCCGGGTGCGCCCACTCGCAGCTCTCGGCCCGCCGCCATCATGCCTCTCGCCTCTAGTCCTCGGTCCTCTGGCTGCATGCAAGCCGTCGAGGAGTCCCGCTCTCTGGCCCCCTCCCCCTCGAACACGTAGTTATATGAGTCCTTGCTTCTTCCATTCCTGAGCCAGTAGCTCTCTTCTCTCTCACTCTTCCTCATTTATTTCCCCTCTTCTCATACACCAATCAACCTCTCGATAGCCTCACCTCACAACTCTACACCCACCCACCAACCCAACCCTCACTCACCAACCGCCATCATGCCCATCCAGGTCCCCACAGCAGAGCGTCTCACCGACCTCTTCAGCCTCAAGGGCAAGGTGGTCGTCATCACCGGTGCCTCCGGCCCTCGCGGCATGGGCATCGAGGCCGCCCGCCGGCCTGCGCGGAGATGGGCGCCGACCTGGCCATCACCTACTCGTCCCGCAAGGAGGGCGCCGACAAGAACGTCGAGGAGCTCACCAAGGAGTACGGCGTCAAGGTCAAGGCCTACAAGGTCAACGTCTCGGACTACAACGACGTCGAGAAGTTTGTCGAGCAGGTGATTGGTGACTTTGGCAAGATTGACGCATTCATCGCCAAGTATGCCCCCCCTTCTACGCCCCTCTGCATTCCATCACATCTCAATTGATACCTCTGCATCTACAATTACAAGAAAACAGTGCTAACACCCCCCCCAGCGCCGGAGCCACGGCAGACAAGGGCGTCATCGACGGCACGGCCGAGGAATGGAACCG
Organism: Calcarisporium arbuscula; assembly: GCA_009828645.1. Lineage (NCBI taxonomy): Eukaryota > Fungi > Ascomycota > Sordariomycetes > Hypocreales > Calcarisporiaceae > Calcarisporium > Calcarisporium arbuscula. The sequence continues at coordinate 546,078 of WBSA01000027.1, read as the reverse complement.
CGTCATCCAGATCGACCCTCAACGGCACCGCCTACTGCGCCAAGGCCGTGGGCGCCCACTTCAAGAAGCAGGGCCGCGGCTCCTTTGTCATCACCTCGTCCATGTCGGGCCACATCGCCAACTTCCCGCAGGAGCAGACGTCGTACAACGTGGCCAAGGCGGGCTGCATCCACATGGCCAAGTCGCTGGCCAACGAGTGGCGCGACTTTGCGCGCGTCAACAGCATCTCCCCCGGGTACATCGACACGGGGCTGTCGGACTTTGTGGATGCGGAGACGCAGAAGCTCTGGCTGAGCCTGATTCCATATGGGCGACATGGACAGGCGAAGGAGCTCAAGGGCGCCTATGTGTACCTGGTCAGCGACGCCAGCACGTATACTTCGGGCGCTGACATTGTGATTGACGGCGGGTACACCACCCGATAGATGTCTGGGGCGCGGGCGTCAAGTGAATAGCAAAAGCAAATAAAGCATGTATCATCCCACGAAGAGGATTATGAAGTGATTGAATGAGATGGCATGTGAAGTTTTCGCGTGGAGCAAGGGCGACTCCTTCCGATACGCGCCTGCGAACCCCGCTTCCAGAGGCGACCCCGCTATAGTGACGTAGGTAGTCTCGTACCAGCAGTGGGATATCGCCAGCTTTCAGCATATAGGGTAGGCCGTTTCTGAGGCGGATGGCATTCACTGGAGACTGCTCATGGGGGCTGTTTAGAGATTCAAATTTGTTCCCTTGCCAATTCGGCATCCGCGAGCTAGCAGAGGTAGACGAAGTGCATTGGCTCATCGGCAAGGCATCGCGGTAAGGCAATTAACCGAGATTAGGTGGTGGAATGAAGTAATAATATCCCCTGTATACTGCGCTCCAAGAACAGCAAGAGCCTCAACTGCAGCCCCACCATAAGTGTTGAGCAGCTGTCGTTCAATGCTTCCCAAACCTCAACACAGCAAGCACCCTGTGCTGCCTCGACAATGGCAGTCATCGAGATCGACGTCATCTCCGACTTTGTCTGCGCAGTGAGCACCGCATCCAACCATAGCCAACACGCGCTAACAGACCCAGTGGTGCTACATTGGCAAGAAGCGGCTGGAGCAGGCCATCGCCCTCTACCAAAAGGTGTTCCCCGGCGGCAAGTCGGACGTCTTCGCCATCACCTACCGGCCGTACTACCTCAACTACAACCCGTCCTCCACTAGCATCGACAAGAGCGAGCTGGCAGAGACGAAGCTGGCGCACATGAGCGCCGAGCAGCGCGCCGCCCTCGAGAAACGGATGGACCAGATTGGCCGCTCCGTGGGGATAAGCTTCAGGACCGGCGGCAAGATTGGGAACACGCGCGATGCGCACAGGCTGGTGCACCTCGCGCGGTCACTCCCGGCGGAGGTGCAGGATGCGTTGGTGACGGGCATATATGCGGCGTACCACGAGCGCGAGATGGATATATCGTTGAGGAGCGTGCTGTGTCAGATTGCCGTTGAGGCGGGGGTTGACGAGGCGGCGGCACAGCGGTGGATGGGCTCGGAGGAGGGCAGCGAGGTGGTTGAAGCGGAGGAGAGGAGGTGGAAGGCTGCGGCAGAGGGTGCCGGGGTGCCGACGTTTTTGATCGCAGGGGAGCGGCTGGTTGAGGCTGGGGATGCCCAGGACTTGATGGAGGCGTTTATCAGGGTCAAGGAGGCGTCCGGTGAGGCTGAGGTTGATGCCCATGAGGGTTGATGCGTTGGGTGGGTGTTCTGTTGGAAGCTCGCTGCGTGGCCGTCCCATGCCAGCAGTTGGAGCCGTACTTGACCGTCATAAAAGTTCGTCAAAACTGGCTTTATATCGCATTCGTCTTTTCCTCGCACAGGCTTCAAACAAGTCGTACACAAACTGCATGGAATTGACTACCCAACGAGTGCCCTGCACGCATTGATATGGACCTGATCTCCCGACGCCCCTACTCCTTCGGATAATCCGTGCTCCTCACAACCTCCGCCCACTCATCCAGCAAGGCCAAATTCTTGGCACACTCCCCCCTGATCTCTTCCTCGCAGTCACTCCCCAGCACGATCCTCACCGGCAGCGCCCTCCCCCTTGCCACGCCGCTCCCAGTCAGCATGTCCACGACGACCGCGCACCCCTTCTTCACATCGCCGGGCTGGTTCCCGTTCACGGCATCCAGGGCTAGTCTCGTCTTCCCCGTGGGTGTGCTTTCGTCTTCGTAGGCCGGTGTCCTCTCCTTTGGCGTGACGAGCTTACCCGAGGCCAGAATCGACGTTCGAAAGTACCCCGGCTCTACGACAGTCGCTCGGATACCAAACGGCGCGAGCTCCAGCTCAAGGGACTCTGCCAGCGAGGACACGCACGACTTGGTCATCGCGTAGACGGGGTAGCTTGCCCCCCCGGCCCAGCTGCTCAGGCTCCCAAACGTAACCACCGTGGCGCGCGTCCCATCCGCCGCCAGAGGCTGCGCTCGTAGACGCGGTAGAAACGCCTTCAGCGTATTCAGCACCCCAAAGACATTGGTGTTGAAGCAATCGAAGGCCTCCTTGGGCGACGTCTCCTCGACAGCGCCCTCGAGGACATAGCCGGCCGTGTTGATGAGGTAGTCGACACGGCCGTACTTGGCGAAGACGTCTCTTGCCACGGCCTCGATGGATTCAAGGGGCGAGGTGACGTCGAAGGAGAGGGCATGGGCGCCTGCGTCGGCGAGGTCCTGGATGCGCGCTGCGTCACGGGCGGTAGCGACGACGACGTGGCTGCGGGAGAGGGCGATGAGGGCGATTTCGCGGCCGAAGCCCGATGAGGCGCCAGTGATGAACCAGACGGGCGGCATGGTGTCTGTATATGGAGTGGTAATGTGGATAGCAGGGCGCCTCCCTCGGGTGCATCGCCGATGGGGATCTAGTAGCGTCTCGCTTATCGCCGAAGGTATTAAGCCTATTTCGGTCTTATCACGCATTATAATTGTACATTTTATGCTGTGTAGAGAAATATCACACTGTGTGAAAGCCGGATTTCAATTGCTCGAAGGACGAGTTTGCTGGGAAACTCGAATCTGCTGGCACGGGGATGGCATCACACCACGTCCAAGTAGAAACGAGGCTCTATGGGGGCGCTTCCTGAGTGCATTACGGCCGTTCAAGAGTTCATCTAAGATTTACTGATGTTACGTTATGGGCAATTCTGGCTGTTGATGGTATATGCTATATGTCTTATTTGATTTCCCGAAAATTAGACGGCAATCAGAGGGCGTTTCAAGCACAGCAGATGCCCAGTTGATGGCCAACGCATGACCACCTCATGTGATATTAATTTCAAAACAAGCTTTTCCACCCCTCGTGATATCCGTCATCAGTCCCATATGAGTTTGAGGTCGCGCCAACGCACCTGTTGCGTGATACACAGCAAAGTGTAGGCTCTACTACAACTTTCTCTATCTTGGTGTATCAGCGGCTTATATACGTGACAATCTTCAACCCCATTTCATGTCGTGTTGCGTTACGCCCGCCCAAACCGGCATGTCATCTCCGTTACATTCGTTCAACGGGCGTGAGTCCCAACAGGGTCATACCCGTTGAACAGAACCTGCCGGGCAGCCTTGTACAGCGCCGCCCGCGCAACAGACACGTCCCGCCCCTCCACCGCGCCCACCACCCGGAGGTGGTCGTAGCTCGAGCTCAGCACATGCGTAAGCTGTGAAGAGGTACGTGAGAATCGTCGTCGGGAAAGACAAAAAGCCGTAAATAGAGCGCCTGGACCAAACCCCATTGTCCGGGAACCGCGCCATCATCCGCAGGAGATTCATGGCGTGGCGTCGATTCGCTCAGGTGCGACAGTCGCCGCGACGCCCAACTCATCGTCTGTGTAATCGAGGCTTCGGAGATGGAGCAGAGACGGGCGTGCGCGTACTGCAGGTACGGGCCCGTGTCGCCCTCAAAGGACGTCATGCGCTCCAGGCTGAATTCGTAGTTGTTTACCCGCTTGCCCGTCATGTCCTGTACCATGACAGCGGATATGCCGAGGATTTCGGCCGTCTTCTCCGCTCTGGGCACCTGGGCGTACTTGACCTCGTTTCGGCGCATCACCTCGTGCATTGAAGTCGGCTACATCGGTGATGATGTCGTCTAGGAAGCGGACGGTGCCTCGCCGGGTGGACATGCCCATGACCTAATTTGCCGTGTTAAATAAAGCCATCTTGAAATCGGAGGGGGGACGGGGGGTGGGGGGGTGATGGGGGATGATGCACCTTTCCGAATGTTATGTGCCGCATCTTCTTGGACAGCGCGGTATACTCCCCACCCATCAGCTCTAGCGTCTTAAACAGCCACTTGAGATGCGTGTCCTGCTCGCTCATGACCACGTAAATCATCTCATCCATGGCGTACTTTCCTTCTCGCTGTATCGCGGAACCGACATCTCGGAGGAGGTAATTCGACGTGCCGTTTCGGTTCCGGATAATCGCTACGTTGAGTGCCTTGGCGCCGTGCTTCTTGAAGTCGATGAGCGAGGCGCCCTTGTCGGCCTCGGTGATGTTTCGCCGACTGAGGACTTCTTCCGCAGCCTTCATCGTCTATTGTTGCACCTCTGACTCGCCGGAATACGCGTCAAAGGTAATGTTGAGCCGCGCATATGTCTCCTTGTACCGCACAATGCTCAGCGCCCGGAACCGTCGCCATAGCTCGAGCGCCTTCTCGTCTCGGTCCTCCATTCGCTTGAAGAAGGCCTTGGCCTCGCCGTATAGGCCCTGCGTCTCCAGCAGTGACGTATCCTCGCCACGATCTTTCGCCTTGTTGAACGCCTCCTCCTCTGGTTTGAAATCCGCACTAATGCGCACGTAAATCTCAAACAAGTGCGCAATTGCATCCTTGGCAAAGGCCTCCTCGTCACCGTACCGCTCCCACCCGCAGGCGAGAAGCCCGAATTGCCGGCCCCAGTCGCCGAGATAATTCAGTCGTACCACATCGTACCCACAGTACTCATGCAGCGTCGCGAGGAACCCGCCAATTGATGGTTGATCGAAGATGCCCGGCATGGAATTTCTTTGCGATGTTTGGGCTAGAGAACTCGATGACTGTCCGTTTGGGGCCGGCGCCGGGGTTGGATTTGTCTCGGAGGCCGAGGTTGGGGTTCTTGCCGTAGGTGGTACGCTGGTGCAAGATCTGGGAGATGACGATGCTGGGGAGGCGGGCTTGACCGAAGAAGAAACGGACATAGATGCCATCTGCGACAGATTTGCTCGGTGCATCTGTTGATGAGGTGTCGAACTAGAGAGGCGAGTTAGTTCGTGCCTGTGAAAAAGGCGATGTGAGGAAGCCAACAAACCTGTCCTGCAATCTTGGCCGCAAGCTCATTCGGCGCAACGCCTTTTACACGCAGCGAGGAACAGCAAGCAGGCAAATCGCGTCTCTAACAAGTCGTCCGATCCAGGGGCCTGAAGACGACGCCACGGCGCCTGTGATCCGGGCGACTTCCTGTGCGATTGACGGTCGATACTGGTCCAGGGGGCGTTTAGGAGGGGGGATGCGTTTTGTACGCGGGGGACTGGTGATCCATCTGATACTTCCGGTGAAGCTGCGCGCCATGAAACGCGTAAAGTATTTGGATGCGTGCTGTTTGAAATAGAAGGGTGCTATTATTGTTGTTTTAATATGGCGAGGCAGCCGGTGATCAGGCCATTGCCCGTTTCGGCGCGACGGTGACGCAGGAGGATCGGGCCGGTGATCGGGTGCAGCTGCAGCTTGGGAAAATGGAACAAATTTCAAGTACGACAGCAATACGAGATCGTTTTGGAATTATGGTGACACTCCACCTTGAGCGCCGGGGGCATTCCGATGGCACATTCTCCGGGAGTTTGCCCCATCCTAGTGAGAGACGCTAAGTGGTGACCTCTAACACCGCGTTCAGTTTAGATCATTCCCCAGAATCATGGCCTGATCCCCATGCTTTCTATTTCGGTATGCTTTTTACTATCGTGGCTCGAAAAGAGCCTCTTTGACCGGGTCCGAGTCTTGGTTTAGGAAGGCAAAGCGGGGAAAAGACTCGACGGCACGTTAAGATCTCGCTGGTAGACGTAGTTACCCTATTCACATGCTACGATTGCATTTACGGGTGTCGTGAGAGTAGTATGATCGCTACCAGCGTTACTGTCAGGGTCAGGGCGAAAGAGGCGACTGGCAGCCATAGAATTTCTAGGTAGCCTTAGAAGTAGGTATGGCTAGGATGAGCTAGCTACGTAGCAAAGCAGGCAGAGGGGGGCTAAGCCAGCGCAGGACAGAAATGTATGTGTGCGAACAAGGGTGGCATGTCGCACGTGCTCCACACGCACCGTATAGCTCGAACGCGCGCAAGGAGGTATCAACTTCCCCAGCCTGCGCCGGAGGAGAAAGGTCCAAACGCCAGGCGTCCAGCCGCATATCCAATATTGGCGGGATCATCAAGAGTTAAGCCCACCCCCACGCGAGGCGAACAAGCCAACAATCGTCACCAACGCATGCCACACAAGCGCAACCCTGCATAATCACATCATGTCACATCCTCAATCCGCCTCCCGCGTCTCCAGAATCCCTCGGTTCCGCTCGTCCACTTGGCGACCCCTCACTTACACAGCATGCCCGGACAGCATGGCGTAGTCCTTATCGAACTAGCAGATCGCCTCGAGGCAGAGGGGTTGCCTCGGGAGATGAAAGTGGTAGTGTCGGGTATGCTATGACCCCCTTAAGGGTGCATCCGGCTCGTCATACATTCGGCAGTTATATAATGCAACGGCTTCCCCGCTTCCACGGGCAAGTTTAGCAAAGAATATAAAATCACTTCAGACTTGATAATCGAACCTGAGGACACAATGACTACACACGAGGAAGGCCGAGAATACGACATCATCTTCGCTGGAGGTAAGCGCCCAGCACGGCTCACAGACCAGCCTGAAGTGCTAACAGAAACAGGCGGCACAGCTGCTTGTGTCACGGCAGGCCGGCTCGCAAGAGCAGACCCCAATCTCTCTATCCTCCTCGTCGAAGGCGGCAAGAACAACAAAAATGACCCCACCGTGACCAATCCCGCCCTCTTCCTCTCCCACCTCGCGCCAGGGTCGCAGACGGCGCTGTTCCATCAGTCGAATGAGGAGAAGGCCCTCAATGGCAGAGCGGCCGTTGTCCCCTCGGGGGGCATCCTCGGCGGAGGGTCGTCAATCAACTTCATGATGTATACGAGGGGTATGTGGCACTCTGGCCGTGAAACCCAAGTAGATATTAACACCGTGCAGCTCAGGGAGTAGACTACGACTCCTGGAACACCGAGGGCTGGGACGCAAAGAGTCTGCTCCCCTTTGCCAAGAAGCTGGAAACATACCACCCCGACGACCCATCCATTGATCAGAGCGTCCACGGCCACGACGGCCCCATCAACGTCTCGTTCGGCACGCACTATGAAAAGGGTCCACAGGATGACTTTCTCGCTGCCACCGAAGCCCTGGGCAACAGGGAGATTGTCGATCTGCAGGACTTCAAAGCCGTGGATGGTTACTCCCGCTGGGCTCGCTACGTGGACAAGGACGGGAAGCGACAAGATGCAGCGCACCGGTACATCCACCCGCTCATGGAAGACAAGAACCACCCCAACCTGCACCTCCTGGTTGAGACAAGGGTCAACCGCGTCATCTTCGAGGGCAATCGCGCCGTTGGCGTCGAGACTGAGCCGAACCCAACCTTCCAGCCCGCCACGGCACTAAGCAAGAAACCGCCGTCCACCATCAGGGCCAAGAAGCTCGTCGTCGTCTCCGCCGGCGCCCTCAGCACGCCCTGCATCCTTGAGCGATCAGGCGTTGGAAGCGCAGAAATACTCGAGAAGCTCGGCATTGACGTCGTCTCTGACCTCCCCGGCGTGGGAGAAGAGTACCAGGACCACAATCTCCTCCTATACCCCTACAAGACAACGCTCAAGCCCAACCAGACACTCGACGGGATCCTCTCCGGCCGTCTCGACTTTGCCACCGCCCTCAGCGAAAAGAACCCCATTCTAGGCTGGAACGGCATCGACGTCGCGGGGAAGATCCGCCCCTCGGACGAAGAAGTCAAGGCTCTCGGCCCCGAGTTTGAAGAGCACTGGAACCGCGACTTCAAGGACAAGAAGGAGAAGCCCTTGATGTTGCTGGGCGTGGTGTCAACCTTCCTAGGTGACCACAAGGACCTCAACGAAGACAAAGACGGCGTGTTGCAGTACGCCACGATGGGGACGTACACGGGCTACCCCTACTCCCGCGGCAACGTCCACATCGTCTCCAAGGACCCCCAGACCCCCGCCTCCTTCAACACGGGCTACCTCTCCAATCCGGTCGACCTGACAAAGCTCGTCTGGGCGTACAAGAAGCAGCGCGAGATCTACCGCCGCACAAACGCATATGCGGGCGAGCTGGCGATTGGACACCCGCAGTTCCGGGAGGGAAGCAAGGCCGCGCTGAGCGAGGGGCCGCTGGTGCAGGGCGGGTTCGGAAGCGTGGAAGAGAGGAAGAAGATTGCGGACATCGAGTATGATGCGGAGGATGACGCGGCGATCGAGGAATTCATCAGGAACAATTTGAACACGACGTGGCATTCGGTCGGGACGTGCAAGATGGCACCGAGGGAGAAGGGGGGCGTGGTGGATGGAAGTTTGGGGGTTTACGGGACGGAGGGCCTGAAGCTGGGTGGTGAGTGATCCCCCCCCCCCCCTCCCCCCCCCCCCCCCCCCCCCCCCCCCCTTTTTTTTTTCGCCCCGAAACTCTCCCCTTTTCGCCTCCCATTCCGTCTCCCAACTTTGCTAACATTTCAGACCTCTCCATCTTACCCGAAAATGTCGGCGCGAACACCAACAACACGGCCCTCATCGTGGGCGAAAAGGCAGCCGACATCTTCGGCAAGGAACTTGGCATCACGGTGTGATGGAGGCCTGCCTAGCTTCGGGTTTGATCCTATGTGCGCGAGATGTGATGTGGACGTAAATGGCCGTCATGCGCTCTAGCAACTAGCCATGGGCACGATATCCTGAGAACATGGGATGGGCGAGTCGGAGATGTGTGCTTTATCAGATGCCATTAATGTGCTCTCATCTATCCAATCCTATCGTTGTAGCCATGTTAAAAACTCCAGCCAAATTATAATATACAAGGACCCTACACAAGGATCCTACACATGGATTCGCACGTGCAACTCTGCGAACCCATCAAGGGTAGTCCGTAAACCCAGCGCTCTTCCCATCCCGACTCCTCATGTACGCAAACTTATCCCCCTCCTTCTCCAGCAGCACCTGGGGCATATCCAAGTTCCCATCCACCCTCACAAACTTATCTTGGCGGCGCCCCCATAGGTCCTCGCCCTGCCTCACAGCCGCCGCAATCCTATCCTTATCGCGGTACTCCTCGCCATTCATCCACTTGTGCGAAAAGCTGGCCATCTTGGTGAGGAACTCCTCCACGGTGCTGAAGCAGCTGCTGCAGTGCCAGCTCGCGTTGGCCAGCGTGCCTTCCTCCAGCTTCCGAAGCAGCGGCACACCGCCTTTACCGCGGCGCAGGTCCGACGGCTTGAGGGTGTCGGTGAAGCCCTGGTAGTATGTCGCCTGGGGGTGCTGCCACTCCTTGCCCGTGTGCAGGAACTGGAAGGAATAGTAGTAGAACTTGGACGCGAGCGTCAGGCGGCGCGGGAATGTGCAGGCTCGCAGGACGAGCAGCGAGGACGGGCGCGGGATCTCGTCGACGTCGGAAACGATGATGACATCCCCTCTGATGGGTGCGCGGGCGCCATCCTGCAGCGTCGGGAAGACTTGCTCGTACATGGCGTTTCGCTGCAGGGCCTCGACGTCCCAGGTGAGCTTGGGGTTGAAGTCGGGCGGGAACGAGAGCTTGTGGTAGATCATCTTGTCGTGGTACCGCGCGAACCGGGCCCAATTGTCGTACACCATCATGGGCTTCTCGCCGCCCTGGAAGGTGATGGGCGACTCGACGACGACGAAGTAGTCGACGTAGTCGTAGAGGGTGTTGAGTCGGATTTCGAGGTGGTCCAGCTCGGTGTTGACCATGAAGAGGTCGTAGATCTTGCGCTCGCCCGAGGCGGCGACGGGGACGAAGACGGGATAGCCATGGGCAGCGCAGAAGTCGCGTGCACCGTCGGAGGCGTAGAACTCGTGGCGGGAGGCGTCCTTGGAGGTCGACGAGGAGGAGGATGTGAAGTTGTGGGGGGAGAGGTTGAAGTCGCGGTCGGCGGTGGCGATGTGGTGGGCGGGCGTCCGGTCGTAGAAGGTGACGAACCAGATGGACCAGACGACGACGATGGCCAAAGCGAGTCTGACGAGCCGGGAGACCATACTGGGTGCTGGTGCTGGCTGCTGGCTGATGTTTGATGATGTCTAGAGGGAGGGAGCCATGCTGTGTCCTCCCATTCTGCGGTGCACCGGCCACTGGGTTCTCAGGAGAAAGTTAATTGCGCCGCCCCAAGCTAGTGGCGCCAAGGCGGCGATAATCCTTGCCTTATTAATTGTTGAGACGCGTAATGATAAAAGACTGGCTCATTTTGCGGGCTATCAAGGGAGGGACACATGTCGCCTGATTATTTCCGCTCACTGCTCATTGGCCTGAGGCCAGTCTATCTACTTGGAATAATTCTGTCGGATCAAAACTAGCGGTACAAGGCACAGTTTAGTGGAGATCCCGAATAGTGAACAGTGACCACTGACCACTGAACAGTAGTGAGTGGTCAGTGGGGCAGTGGCCCCTCGATTAGGCTTCCCTGGTGAAAGAAGCATATTTAATTAATGCACTGGCCCTTGGACCAGGTACGTGGCTAGTGCTAGTGTCCTTCTGAATGTTCCACAGATTTCCTCAACCTCTGAATAGTTCCTTTACCCTTTCAAGGATTGCAGCACCAGTAAAATAAACAAGACACCCAACTTTGGCAGGGTCGCTCTCCGCCACCGTCTTCCGTCCCGTTGGTTGTTCGAAACGGCCATTGCGCGACGACTACACGCGCGTCCTTTCCGCGATTCCATACCAAAATGCTGACCTCTTCCTCTCCAGCGACGAAGCAGCCTCCGTCCTCGTTTGGTTCGTTTCAAGCCTCAACCTTCTGCCGCTGCCGTTGTAGCTCTTCCATGGAACCAGGCCTGCGCTGTTCGGATTCCCGTTGATGGCAAACCGCGTCCAGTAGCTCTGCACCGCCTTGACAATCTCATGATTAACGCCACCTTCGCCATAGCTATCCGCCCCTGGCAGAGCGGCATACTGTGTTGCGAATGCCGGGCCAAAGACGGCTTGTGTCTCCCAAGTATGAGGAACGATGTAGCCGGCTGCTACCTCGACCGGGTCGAGGATGTTATCCCGAAAGAAGAACACCTCGCCGTTGGCCTCACTTATGGCCGCTGCGAACTGCATCGCTGGCCCAGAGTAAGCTGCGTCGCCATACATTTTTGCGAAGCGGAAAAACAATGGTGAGAGTTTCGCAGCCACCCCCGGGAATGTCTGTGGGACATTCGCGTACAACGCTTGCGCTTGAGCTAAATCATCATCGGTGATGAGAGGGAACTGGAGCTTTAGGAATTGGCTGATTTCTGCAGTCGTATTGGCCGTCTGGGAGACAAACAATGTGCCTTCCGAGTCGGATGTCCCAATAATCAACTTGCGACGTGTCGAAAACTGTCGCCTTTTCAGCATTTCCAGAGGTGTCGCTGGTAATAGAGTGCCGTCAATGGCCGGGCTGTACGGGAACAGTGGCACGCCGGCTTGGGCCTCTAGCTGTGGTTTGCCAACATTCGCCAGCTGCACACTCTCAGAACTAAGGGCTCGCAGGCAGTTCAAGTCCCGGCAGCCGGTATCATTGAGAAACTGGTCATACTGGTGTTGTAGCTCAGAAACTTTGTAGACGCTTGGTACGTATGGTGCGCTCGCTATCCCAGCATGCCAGTCGACGGCGTCTTCGTTGCGCGTGCACTTCTGCTCGAGGGAGTGCAGAAGAATACTACCAGCGCCCACCGATGTACCAAAGAGAGTGATCTTGTTGGGGTCGCCTCCAAACTTGGCAATGTGTTTCTGCACCCACGCAATGGCCATGCGTTGATCATGTAGTCCGATGTTGAGGTTGCCTTCGTCTTCGAGCTCCTTGCTTGCCAAGAAGCCATATGGCCCAACGCGGTAATTGAATGTGATGACGACGACGCCACGATTGGAGGCCTCAATCAGACCGGTGCCGTTGTAGTTGGGGTTGAAGAGTTGGACAAATGCCCCTCCTTGGATCCAAAGCATCACAGGAAGCTTTTTCTTTGCGTGCAAAGCTTCCGACGGCGTGAAGACGTTGACGAACAGACAATCTTCAGATTCGGGAATGCCAGGGACCCCCGGAAATGCCAGCCCCCTTACCCCATAGCATATAGGGCCATGCTATGCTCTGTTAGCGATGCCAGCGGCGATCTAGATTGTTCCCGTACCTGATCTGCCAGAACGACTCCGTTGGTGTTACTCGGGTGTACTGGCCGCTTGAATCTATTTGCCCCAACTGGAGGGTCTGCATATCGCATTCCTAGGAACTCGGTTATTCCACCTGGCTGAGATGTACCTTGGTAGGTTGTATAGCCTAGATTTACAACTGGCTCTTTTACAGCCATTGCTTCAGCAAGCGGGAGTGCCACTGCCCAGGCGGCGATGATACTCCAAAGATGATGCATGTTAGGCGATTGGAGATGGGTGTTGTATTGGCAATAGTTGGCAATAGAACTTGCTCGTTTAGATGTGACAACTGCTTAGACCCGGTTGTTTACGAACTTATTTGTCTCGAAATGTAACACCATATATATAGACCAGTTCGGTAAACTTCTGGACTGCTTGTTTCTATTAACTGACAAATCTGTTCATCAATGCCTCAACAGGTTACTCATGTTTATCTGTAAGAGCGGAGGGCGGACACTAGCTCCGTTCCTCCGCCCGCCGCCCTCCGTCCTTATTTATCAGCAACTTTTCAATGCTATGTAAGCGTTTAGATACAAACATAAGGAAGGGCTACATACTTGAGAATCGTATGAATCCTTTACTGGGATACGATTTCCTTCCCAAGTTGAAGCCCGCTTGCGTGATAAACACCAATGCGAGTATAAGCCGCGGAGAAACCAGCCCGCCTCGACTACAAACTGATATATACAGCCAGCTGTGTCACATGAATGATAGGAAATGCCAAGACACTCAATCCTACTGCAGAATGCAATCATTCTCGTCCCTGGAGATGATTCCTCCAAAGGCACGGATGGAGCCATTGCTGCATTGAAGGAGCATTCGCTGCTCATCGAGAACAACATCATTTCACGGATCGCACCGAGTATTATTCCCCCTTCTGCTGCGACAGAAGTGGTAGATTGCCGAGGCAAGATATTGTGCCCTGGATTCATTGATACACACCACCACATGTGGCAGACGCAATTGAAAGGCAAGCATGCAGACCACACTTTGTTGGAGTACATTCCGTCTGGTGAGTCATCCGCGTAGACCTCATCGTTCCCAATGCTAAATCCAGAGCAGGAAACATGCAGTCATTCCACTATCAACCCGAAGACATATTCTGGGGACAGTTAGGCGGCTGCCTCGAAGCCATTGACGCTGGAACCACCACCGTAGTTGACCACGCCCACATGAATTACTCGCCCGAGAATAGTACGCTGTGATCCGCCCGTGCACGAGTGTATGATGACTAGGATATTAACGGAAAGTAGACACAAGAGCAATTTCTGCCACGGTCTCGTCTGGCCTTCGTTCCATCTTCGCCTATGCCCCAACTCGCCGTGTTGCTTCGTGGAGCCCATCACTCAAACTTGAAAACGACGTCCTGCCGAGCTGGGCTGCTGAACAGCTCCAGGGACTTCTCAAAGCCGCGCCATTTGGTAATGGCAGGGTTGACATTGGTGTTGGGTTTGACGCCGTCTTCCTGCCGGGAGATATGGTTGTCGATCTGTTTTCCAAGTCCCGGGGCAATGGGGCAAAACTCTTAACATCGCACTATGTACGGGGTGCCATTTTTGGTTTGTGCCAATCTATCCATACTAATCTTATTTGTAGTGTCGAACTAATCGTTTCAAGGCCAAAACTCGGTGGTTGAACGACTCCATGATCTCGGTTTACTTGCATCAGATGTCCTCATCTCACACGCCAACAATTTGCTAGATTCAGACGTCCAAAAGTTGAAGCAAGCCCAAGCGCATATCTCATCCACGCCCGAAACAGAACTTCAAATGGGCCTAGGATTTCCAGTTTGCTTCCGGGATGGCTGTAGAGAGATGTCCTCTCTCGGGGTGGACTGCCACAGCAATAACGGATCGAGCATCGTCGCACAGATGCGACTAGGTTTGCAGGCGGAGCGCTGGCGGCTAAATGAGAAGGTTATCGAGCAGGGCAAGGCGCCGCGACGACTTGGAACCTCTGTCAGGGAAGCGTTTTGCCTTGGTACCACAGGAGGAGCTAAGGCTATCAACATGCAGGACAAAATTGGATCGTTGGAAGAGGGGAAGCGGGCGGACATTGTTATATTTGATGCGTTGAGTCCTGGCATGGTATGTGCCGCACAGGAGGACCCTGTCGCTGCGATTGTGCTGCACTCTTCCGTTCGAGATATCGAGAGTGTTATTATCGACGGGGAGTTTCGTAAGCGAGATGGACTTCTTGTCCCTGTTGAGATTCAAACGAGCGGCTTGCAATCTGACTCGACAGGCAGGATTGTGACCTGGCCTGATGTTGCCAGAGAGGTCCTGCGCAGCCGGGAGAGACTTGTTGAATCTCACCGAAAGGCAAGGCCTGACACCCATGGTTTGGTCCATGAGACTGCAGGAAACTTTGGAATAGATCCGGGCACTTTAGTATAACGCTTGCGGTTGTGTTTCTTCAGGCGTATACCTTTCAAATACCTAACGTGTCTTGAAATTACTACGATATCTTGTAATGACTCTTGGTGGCTAATGTTTCCACTGATATGATAAACTACCATGAAACCCTGGTAGCATTCGGATATATCGTCCCATCTGGGTTACTAATTATCAAGCGCCCCAACGCAAGGCAGACGGGCAAACCATATCTACTCGACTCTATCAAACCATATTAATGGCCCATTTGAAGATTCCTGCCGCAGATCTAGTCCTATTTGTTTAACAGTGCCCCGATGGTCCATTTTGGTCTCCGCCCTCATACATAGCTCCGGCTTCAGACCTTGTCCTCCGTCCGGCTGCGCGTGCTCTAGGACATAAGCGAATGCCAGCCAGTACTCGCCAGAGACGTGGTCGAGGTCAAGCACAAACGTCAGTCCGTCGAATCCCATGGACGGCGCCGTCTGAAGCCAGCAGTCGCTCTCCAGTGTGGAGAGAATTGCCGCCTGATTTTGATCTGGGCGACACCTCAATCTGACTTCCAAGTCACCATATCCGGCATGCCTGTAATGCCCTCTGTAGCTCTCCAGCGATAACTGCCGTGGCAGAGCTGGGTCGGGGATGACGGGGTAGAACTCTTGCCGACAGCTTGGTGATGTTGTCGTCTGGCTCTCTTGGTGAGCAGCCGTGCCCGCTTCCATATTCGCGCCCAAGTATCTCTCCAAGACGGCATTCGCCACCAATTCTGCAGCCGAGTATCGATTCGCGTTGATGGCCAACACGAACCCGAACCCGAGAGCCGGAAACATCCACATCTGAGAAACGTGCTCCCGGATCCTGCCGTCGTGGAACCAAAACTTCTCGCCGGCCACGGAGCCGCCCGACCAACCTAGGCTGTAGAACTGCGACCTCCCCGGCGGCATGAGCATGCGCGGTGCCTTGATGGCCGCGTGGCCGGCCGGCGACAGCGGGGGGTCCTCCTCCATCATCACGCTTAGGTACTTGGCGTAGTCGAGGACGTTGCTGATGACCATGCCGGCCGGATCGCGTCCACGTCCGTTGGGGAGGTGAGGGACATGCACGTACGACTGGGCATCCTCGTCCCACCAGTACTCTTCAGCCAGCGGCCTCCCACCGACGTCTTCGCGGCGCAAAAAAGTATCGCGCATACCCATCGGCCTCCATAGCCTCTCGCGGAAGAAGTCGCCGATCCAGCGACCTGTCAGCGTCTCAATGGCATGCCCCACGGCGGTGAACATGTAGTTGCTGTACTGCCATGTCGTTCGCGGCTCGGCAGACATGGGCAGGTGACGCAGCCGTCGGGTGCACTCGCGAGGGTCTGCGTTGTCGATGCCCATGTTGTGGGAGGGATAGCCCGTGCGGTGGGAGAGGGCGTCCTCGATTGTGATGTGCTCGGTGGCCCAGTCGTCCGAGAGGACGAAGTCGTCGCGGATGAGGGACGACAGGGGCGTGGTCCACTGGACCTGCGGGAAAGCCTCGTCATCGTCTACCAAGAGAGACATGGCGGCCGCGGTGAAGGACTTGGTCGTGCTGCCAAAGTAGAAGAGCGTCTCGGGAGTCATGGCCGTTGCTGGTAGGCTGGCGAGCCCGTAGCCCTGCGCAGGTCAGCGGTGAGAAACCATTGCAGCCGCACGGTGGGAGGATGCCCACTTTCGCCCATGTCTCGTTTCCATTGATGAGAGCCAGCGCGAGTCCCGGTACGTGCAGCTCAGTTAGGATGTCGTGAACGACGCTGTCTAGGCCGACGTCCTCGGTTATGCCTGCGCCGCGGAACGAAGACGGCGACGTGAGGAGGGACTGAGAGGCGAGCGCAACATTGCTATGCGTGACAAGACTTGGCGTCACCAGCAAGAGGCCAATTGTACGGAACATGATTGCTGCGTTGGGCGCCAAAGCTGGGTGAAGCTGGTGTTTGCCAGTGCATCGGAGGAGAGGACAGACGAGCGTCACGCTGTCGCTGCTGTTTTTTAGTGGCACTATGTTGAGCTGGCATGGGCATTATGTCATAGGTGAAGCTACCCGCTCTTACCGGCTCAAAGGATTCCATTTCAACAAATACAACAAAAGCAGTGGCTTATCCCAGCAAGCTTCTGAGCATGGATGGTTTCTCTAAATGCTCCATTCTCTTCGTTTTCTCTTTATAGATGTAGAGTTCGCATTGCCAAGTTGTAATGGTTGGTGTCTGTGTCTCTAGCCTTGGTGAGGAAGTGGCATCGCGTATATGAGCTAGGGTGTAAGCATCCGTGGGTAACCAAAATAAACCACACCTTTGGGTACCCATTTGAAGATTTGGGTCAATAAAATAACCCACGGGTAACCATTAAATCTAATGGGTAACCAATTAATAACCTGGGTACCCGTGGGTTATTTTATTGATCTAAATCTTCAAATAGGTACCCATAATATAGGTTCTTATAGGTAGAAAAGTACTACTAGTCTTATTTTCTATGTAAAAGTACATTTATATATTACCCAAAGCTACCCACACTAAATTATCGTGGGTTATGGGTAACCTATGGGTCATAAGCTCTTGTATATATTAATCTATGGGTACCCAGAACCCATTTTATTTGGGTTGGAGTAACCACGGGTCACGTACGAAATATCTTGGATACCCAAGGGTACCCAGGGGTACCCAATCTTACATACTAATATGAGCCACTAAACACACGACAAGCAACTTGCAGCAGCCCACATCTTCGCCATGCATTACGCAATGGATAGATATATTGTCTAGACAAGTCATGAACCAGGACATAATAGAGAATTACACTGTATATCCTCGCAAACAGCGATCTGTAGTTCATTTCTCTGATTTCCTACACGTCTGTACGTTACCGTGATCCCTTAAAGTTCTTCATATTTCTCTACTTCCCTTGAATTCTAAATATTCCTATATTGCATTTTATGGACATAGCATGAAAGAATGAAGCTGGATAACCTCTCTGTGGCGTTCATTACTTCATCATCACCCACGGCGATTTCGCTTACCGAGCGTGAAAGCCGCGTTCCTAGGTTGCTGCACATACAGCTATTGAACCGACTCTTCATCCAGTCCAAAATGGCGGCGATGTGATTGCACCAGCTTGGGAAATGTCCGATAAACAAACCAATGGGAATCGGCGACAAATATAGCAAAATCAGTTTGGTGTAAGGTGTCACCAGCCTGACGGACGGGTTTCCTTTGTTACCTCTCTACAGACTGAATGCACATTAGGATCAAGTCACTCCTTCAGAGCTTCTACGCGGGTGGATTTTACTTGATGCTTCTCCTGGGCCTGTTTAAACTGAAATAGCAGTCATCCTGAACCTCACGATCACAATGTTGATCTTTACCAGGCCCTAAACCACAATTTTAAGTGCCAGTAGGTATGAATAAATGTGGATAGTCCAGAGTAGTACCTCAGCCGAAGAGCCATTCTTGAAATTCAGGTAATAAACCGAGCTGCGTCTACGCCCTGCTATGTAATGGACTCTCGTGCGCCACAGCCTTACATCACCTGATGGTGTTCCTCATCGTCAATACTACACGAGGTCCCGGCGAATGAGTAATAGAAATAGTAGCAGCTATCTCAGCCGCACAACATGTTCACTTGATACTATCCAGCAAATACACCATTCGACGTCAAGTTCGCTGGAGTTCTAAGTTATGTATGTTAAGGCGATGGCCCAACTGACCCATTTGACATCGCAGTCAAGCGCGTCCGGCGATGCTACCGACCCATCGAATTGACTGCGGCATCTCAACGTCGAGCGAAAGTCGTTAGCCAGTTGTAATTAGCATGTGCATGTCAGTCATCTCATTGCATTAGATGTTAACTGCTTTGGTTCAAGTTGATGAAACGCCCTTCCTTATTAAAATGTCCATCCGAGACTGCCATTGATGGCTTGAGCAAGTTCGCAGCGAGCTGGGTCTTATGGTGGACTGGGCCGTAACGTACTGTATATCACGATGGAGGGACTGGGAGAAATGAGCGAGAACAAAGTTCCAGTCTTTGAATGAAGCAACTGGACGACCATGAAAGCAAGAGAGGGCGTTAATTCTAGCTCACCGAACTAGGGGTAGCATCCGGGCTACGAGTCATGGTGCCGCCAGACCTTGCTGCCGTGTTGGTTGACCTAGTCAGTATCCATGCCGAGGTTGGCGAGCGTTAAACCTCATTCCCCTGCCCATGTCACCACACAAAGACACGAGTCCTGCAAGCACGAGTGACCCAAGCAGATATTTCTTCTTGTGTACCACCCCATAGCGCGGTCAGGATATGCGGCCGCTCCTTATTCCTGGCAGCGAAGCAAAACGCCCCTCCACCCAAAAGGCGATTTGTACAGTCGGTGAGACTCAGCCCCTTGTCAAAACTATGCAAGCAAATACTTAATCGATACGTAGTTGAAACAGTCTGCCAATCCATCTGTGTCGCATACATACTTTGTACAATTGAAGACATCGAGTTCTGGCCGATGGAATATGATGGATTCAGCCGAATCGGCACTTGGTATCCCGGTGGCGGCTTACATAGCGTCACTAGTTCTATCGCATGTGGAACATGGGCAGTGGCATTCCTCATTGTGTATTGCTTCGTCAAAAATGCCAAGATTTGCATAGCCGTCGTGGCTGATAGAATTCCGCGACACCTGATATCCTCTACGACTACGAGACTCCGTCGGTTTACGACGCACTGGAATCATTGGCACAGCATGAGGCGGCAATGGCCACCCATTAGGATAAGCACAACTTCCCAGTGTGGAAGCTAAGCCCCGGCCTGATCAGATTGGCCGGTGGACATTGTAATCAAGATTTAGGGTTTGTGAGGATGGTAGTCTCCCGATCGTCAACCTGGGGTTGATTCGGCGTGCATACGTACACCAATGGAGCTTCCAACGGTGCCACCACGCTTCCGTCCCTCACACTGCTCTGACGAAGAGCGCATCGACGAGCACACTGTAGCAGAAGGTGTTGAAGTGGCCCCAATACAACACCGAGAGCCACAATGCTGACCGCAATGCCAACATCTCATTGAACCACAAGCTTCTTGTCAGCCCCATCAATACGACTGGGGGAATCGTTTACGGAACCTTCGTAGGTAACCAGGCGTGTTACACGTGTGATGGGCGGTTGGGGCTAAAGAGTAAATGCTCACAGTCTAGATCGTTGGAAGCGCATGCCAAGCGGATTCCAACGGCAGATCCACATGACTATGAGTAATCCCACAAGTTGAATCACTTTCCTCGTTGGTGCAAGAATACTGCTGGACTAGAGGCGGAAATAAAACGGGAAACGCAGAAGCTTGGAAATTGCCATTTAATGTCCAGGGATCGCCGTCTCTCTGGCGCTGATGTGTCGCTATGCATAACCTATGCATATTGAGGCACGAATCAAGTGGCTTAACACCTTCAATCTCCCCCCATAGTGCCGTAAATCACAGCCATCTGCCACCAAATTCACCGCAAGATGAGAAATTACATCTTACGGGGTTAGGGAGCATGCAACGGATTTACAATCCTCTGACTAGACTCTAAATCCGACGTGTGGGGTGGTTGGACTGGGGGGGCTTATCAACTTGCACCAAGAAGCTGATGTCATCGAAGCATTTGCTAGACGCGCGTCTTGCCAAGACACACCAGACCAAGAGCACCATAGCCAGAGTTCCGAGCAAATGCGCAAAACGCACGAAGTTTATGCATCAGCCAAGGAGTCTCTTGCGTCTCCTCTTAGCGTGGTGGCTGAGTGCCGCGTATCGTATATAGGCTTACAAAACTCGGCAGTCCGATCGGTTCGCTGTCGCATCCCCACGCCGGTTCCTTCGGGCGTGGTCGCGGGATGCTTTCCGTGTACTCGGAGTCATGGGTCAAAATTGAGGGCGGCCTCCACGGTCTCGGCGGATGGCGACATGGGTCTCCTGGGCGAGCATGGCATGGGGCATGGGGCCGCCAAGCCGTGCCGTGGTGCAGAAGCACAATCTGTTTGAGTCAAGACGCCGTTGATGCGTATCGGCAGTACACATCACAGGGTGGCTATGAAACCCTTGGCCGTGGAGCCGGCAGCTGGGGAACTAGGTGGTGGAACTGCCTGGTGGCCAATCTGGGGACTCTATAACTTTGCTCACACTGGCATTGCATTTAGTAACATCTGATATAAGACGTTGCGTAGTTCCCTCGAGAGACTTGAAGGGCTCCCTGCAAATCATTTCCTTGCTGGCAAGAATGCTCCTCTTCAATCTCCCATCACTAGCACGTCTAGGCACTGTGTTTCTTGCCACCGCCGTCAGCACCACCTTGGGTTTGTTCCTCGTTCGCCTGACCGATTTCCAGTCGATATGCTAATGAGGCGGCGTGTCAGCCCATTCCATCCACAATGGCGTTCCTCGCGACGCAATGCGCCTCGAAGGCCTGGAGTACTCACCACCACACATCACCAGCGAAAACTCGCGCCATGTATTCATGACCTTTAAATTACCCGACGCAGGGGGAAAGAAGCTCACGCTAGTCTTGACGCGAGACGAGGATGTATTCTCGCAGCCTCTTGCCGTCCGCCACCTTGCCGCCGATGGATCAGAGACCTCTGTCGACGTGATACCCCCCGGGAGGCACTTGGTATACCGCGGCATTACGACTTTGGCGGACCCACCGAGCGACGACGATGAGGAGCGGCGATCTGAGTTACACAGCAGTCTAGCAGGTTGGGCGAGGATGACACTGTTTGTCAAAGACGGACAAGATGAACAGGAGATTCTGGGGGAAGGCGCATTCAGCTTCGACGGTGTCGAATACCATGTCCAGCCCGACTACGCCTACCGGCAGACGCAGGCTCCCAACGATCCCGACATGTCAGAAGAATCCCAGGCGCCATACCTCGTTGTGTGGAGAGAATCCAGCACGGACTCCCCCGACAGCCAGGAGCTCCGGAGACGCCAGCTCGAGAGCTCGGCTCGCTGTTCCGTCACCGGCCCGGACGTAGAATCAGATCAACTCAAGAGATCGACGCATATCAAAGAGCTCTTTGGGCGCCAGAGCGGTGGCTTGGGAAGCCTGGATCTCGAGCAGTTCATCGGGTCTACCGCGGGGTGCCCCAGCTCGAGAGAGACGGCACTGATTGGCATCGCCACTGACTGCACATATACTGCGAGGTTCAACTCGTCTGCCGCACTCCGCGAGCACGTGTTGGCAACAGTGAATACCGCGTCGCAGCTATATGAGCAATCGTTCAACATTTCACTCCGAGTCCAGAACCTGACCATTAGCGACGAAGCCTGTCCTAGCAACGCAGCCTCGACGCCCACGCCGTGGAACGAACCTTGCTCCAGCAGCACTTCCCTCGCGGACCGGCTTGCTCTCTTGTCCAGTTGGGTGTCCACTCAGGGAGACGATGGGAATGCTGTCTGGTCGCTCTGGACCGCCTGCAACTCGGGCTCGACTGTGGGCATTGCATACACGGGCACCGTATGCAACACGGGCAGCAGCCGGTTCCAGTCCTCCGGGGGTGTGAATGTCATCGTCGGCACTATTCCCGGCGAATGGCAAGTTCTGGCGCACGAGATCGGACACAACTTCGGAGCCGTGCACGACTGCACAAGCGACTGCGGCAGCAGTTCCGAGCGCTGCTGCCCGTTCAGCCAGAGCAGCTGTGACGCCGGCGGACGCTACATCATGAACCCGGCGACCTCCTCGTCCCAGACACAGTTCTCGCCGTGCACCATCGGCAACATCTGCACGGCACTGGGCCGTAACCTCGTTCGCACGTCATGCCTGTCGGCCAATGAGAATGCAACGACGATATCCAGCGGCGTGTGCGGCAATGGAGTCGTTGAAGCCGGAGAGGAGTGCGACTGCGGAGGAGTGGAAGGCTGTGGGTCGAACAGCCGATGCTGCAATCCCACGACGTGCAGCTTCGTCGACGATGCCGTCTGCGATCCATCCAACGACGGCTGCTGCACTTCGCAGTGCCAGGTCTCGGGGAGCGGCAGCGTCTGCAGGGCAAGCAGGGGCGCCTGCGATCCCCAAGAGGTATGCGACGGCTCGTCAGCTTCTTGTCCGACAGACCTCACCACTCCGGACGGGGAGTCGTGCGGCAACGGCTCCAACGGGACGACCACATGCGCATCCGGGCAGTGCACCTCGCGCAACCTGCAGTGCAGCGTCGCCTTGTCGAATTCGTCAACTCCGCTGACCGGTGTTTCTGCCTGCAACAGCAACTCCTGCCAGATGTCCTGCTCCGTCGGCGGTGCACAGTCGTCGGCAACCTGCCAGGCACCAGGCGTAGACTTTCTGGATGGCACGCCCTGCGCTGACGGTCGTCTCTGCTACAGCGGCGAATGCCGTGGCTCGGCGACGGGCACGAACAGTGTGTCATCGTGGATATCACGTAACAAGGCTGTCTTCATCGTCATTGTCGTTCTCGGTTCCATCGCTGTCATTGGTGCCGCCTGGGGTTGCATTGCCTGTGTACGACGCAGGTCAAGGCAACGCAAGGAATCTCGGAATGCTACCCGTCTGGCAGCTTTGCAACAAAGTCCCCAGATGGCCAGGGCGAACGCAGCGGCAGGCCCAAATGCATCGATGCCGCCGGGCAACAGCCCAAACAGCAACAATGGATTCGGCGGATATTACAGTCGGGGTGCTGGGATTGCCCAACGAGCGGTACCGCCGCCGCCGCCATCTCGCGTACCGACGTATCGCTATGCATGATGAGCGAGCTTGATGACGTAGAGATGACCGGATGATATTCACGAAAGAGGCATTTGTGTTGGTAGCCGTTGGGTATATAGTATTTCTTTCTTTCGAGGAAACAGGCGATATGCCTGACCCTGGCGCAATCTTGCATTTCCCTTTACTTAGATGATGAGCGAGTAGATTTTAAACATAATAATCGACGAGCAATACAATCGGCCACATAATTCCCCTCGCAATTTTCCACCTAGGTTCTGAACAGTGTTAGCTATTCGTAAATTTTATCCCTGCATTGCATGGAGGGACACCTACCAGGCACGCCAGGGTAGAACCCACCCAATATTAATTACCAGCATGCAGGCGCCATGCGATAGCCAAACCAACACTGCCCAGTCCGGCGCCAAGAACAAGCAGCGGCGAGAACTGCTCGTGCAGAGTCCATACTATCAGCAGGCCATACATTGTCGTGGTAGTGAGAGTCAGCGTAACGAGCAATCTGAATGTCCACAGCCAGAGACCGAATTTCCCCGGAATGCGAATGCAGGCGTTGTCGTGCTGCCAGGGGCGGGTCCACGACTCTCGATCGTTGCCAAGGAGCAGAGCCGTTTCATCATTGTCTTCCAGATTTCGCCCCGTCTCAGAATCCATTCTCTAGACTGCTCTCGTTCTTGAGCGGGACCCATCAGAGTTGCCTATCCTGATATGCTATCCTGATATCATCTCTGCTATACTGCTATATCCGATATGATATATATCAGATATCAGATAAAGCCTTGCTCCCTTATCCTGATATCAGGATAGATATCAGGATAGATGTCAGCATAAGCTGTGAGCTCTGGTTGGCTAGATTTCGTATCATCAGCTGATAAGATTTGGTGCATCGTTTTGGAAAGTCTCCAAATCCCTCATATTGTGGCCTTTTTGATAGTGTAGATAGGATATGTCCCCTTACATAGTTCCATGAAGCTACACTTAACTATGCTCTCTTCCCCTTGCCAGCCTGAAGACTGCACGTCGCAATCCTATATGAGCATGGGCTCTGCTCTTGATGCAGATTCAGCACCATCTGAGGTCCTGAACTTCGATTGTATATTCCGCGCGATATATCCAAATAAAGGCCAGCTAGGACCTTCGGGGAAACGCAGAACAAAAGGGGCGGTAGTATATGAATGTCTGGTCTGTGCATCTGATCAGCCCTGGTCAAATCCTAAACGCGACAATGCTATATATCATGCGAAGCGTAAACACAGCGATATCGTCAATTCCTCAGACAACATGACGTTCGATCGATCATCAGACATTGGTGTTCCGCCAAAGCAGGCCAGGCTCGGCGATTATTATACGGCAAACCCATCTGAGTCAGCCCTCCGCAGAGTATTCAACGCTCAGCGCTACACTGAGAGCATGGTTGGCCTCCTCACACGCCGTCGGCTACCCTTTTCCGCAGTTTTATGGGATGAGATGCAAGAAATTATGCTAGCTTGTAACCCCGCAATTGAGGATCTAATTATGACATCACGGCATGAAGCAATGCGTCATATTACTGCAAACTTTAACCTCTATCAGTCGCAGTTAAAAGCCAAGCTGCAAAGTGCTATTTCAAAGGTCCATATCTCATCTGACCTCTGGACATCGCCACATCGTCATGGTGTACTGGCAATATGTGCGAGATTGGGTTGATAAGGACTACCAAGCTAGGAGAGCGCTGTTACGTCTCGTAGAGATTCGACACAGCCATTCTGGCGAGCATCAGGCTGATCTTATTTTATCAACACTCAGCCTATACGGCATCAGCAATAGACTCGGCTGTCATACTGGCGATAATGCGACTTCGAACGACACTTGTCTACAGCATTTATCAACTAAAACTGAAACGTGATCATTATGTGAGCCGTGGTTCTAGTACTCTCCTCCTAGTTATCCTAATTTTACTACAGATTGACTGGGATCCAAAACGGAACCGTATACGTTGTATACTTCACATTATCAATTTATCGCTTCAGGCCTTTCTTTTCGCATCCTCGCAGGAGGCACTCCAAGCTGCCCTTGCTGCTGCAAGCGATGTACTGGTGACAAGCTCTATGAACAGTTCTGTCTATCTATGTACAATGCGTCCTGTGGTGATGTGTCAAACCAACTAGATCAGACGGGAGCTAAGTTGAAGAGGAATCCACCACAGAGGTTAGACAAAGGATCAAATGAAGGTGGTAGGAAGGGTTGGGTCTTGATTCCTGCCTTGCGCAAACTACACCGGATCGGGTTATGGCTGCGGAACTCGACCATACATAGCGATGCATGGGACGAGCGCATCAATCTACGTCTTGGCATTGATAATGATACACGCTGGAATTCATGGTATAGGATGATCGATAATCTAGTCAGGAAAAAACAGCTAGTAAAGCAATTCTTGCTTGACTATGACAAATGTTTAGGCGATGATATTCTCACCTCTACAGATTGGGATTACTTGGAGAAAACGCATGCATTTCTCCAGCCTTTCACATCAACGACACTGTGGGCACAGGGTGCGACAACAACGCTCTCGCAGACCCTAATGATTATGGACATACTTCTCCGCCACTATGAGCAGAAGAAAGTAAGGCTTTTACGATGCTATCCCTTATTTAGTTAGTTTGAACAAGACCAGATACTAATACTCTCTGCAGGTGTTCTATGAAACAGAGGAAAATCATGATTCTCTGATGCTGCACTCGATTCATATGGGCTGGTTTGTGCTGAACAAGTACTACGCCATATCCGATGAGTCACCTATCTATGCAACAGCCCTTCTTCTTGACCCATCGAAAAGAGCGCGATACCTTGAGTTGCATTGGAAAGAAGATTGGGCAGCGACTGCCATTAGTCGTGCACGTACAATCTGGGAGGAAGAATACAAGATCGTGCCTGACCTCAAACCTACACATATACCGACGAAAGAATCTAGCTCGCAGCAGGGGCAGCCAAATGAGCTTGATCGACTTCTTAATGAAATCATGGTCGCCAAGGATCTAACTAGGGACGTAGACGACTTTGAGAACTTTATTCGAGGCCAGCCGATAAAAATTGATGGCTCTCCACTTTCCTGGTGGTGTCAGAGAGATCAAATTCGGACATACCCGCGCCTCAGTCGTATGGCCATTGATGTACTATCTGTTCCGCCCGGATCTGCTGATGCAGAGTCAGCATTCAGTGGCGGTAGACGTACTCTATCATGGGACCGCGAACGGATGTCCTGCACAAATCTCGAGAAGGTCGAATGTATTGGAAATTGGCTGCGTGAAGAACTCATCGTACCATCCTCACGTGGTGGTAGAGGGCTTGTTGTTGATGGCGAAATAGGCCACAGTAATATTCAGGTTGATTTAGATGATGATCTAGACTAGAACTGAGTTTCGCGTATGTTGGGTGCTATTGGTCATATCATCTCTGCTAAGGGTGCTATCCTGATATCATCTCTGCTATCCTGCTAAGCCGATATCATATCAGGATAGTATGTTATCCTGATATCAAGATAATTTATCATATCGGATATGATATCAGGATAGGCAAGTCTGGGACCCATTTAGTATGCGCGTGCGTTTTCGTCTATTGGGGAGATGGGCTCTTACATTGCGAGGTGGCATGCTTGCTGGCGACACGGCGGCGAGAGAGTCTACGGAGCGACAGGACACATGCCACCAGGTAATAACCACTCCGTATTGCTTCGTATGCGGCAAGGTCTCACTCGGCAAGGCTGATTGTGGGCTGCCTCCTTCACGACGACTCGGCTCCTCTTTTTCTCAGCCATAAATGCCAGGCCCCTCCTGTATTAGTAATACCCGTTGGCCCCTCTTTTGACCCAGTCTTAAGCGAGCCTCAAGGGAACCGTTTCATCTGACCTGATCTAGAACAACGGGCTTGGCTTCTGATCCAAACCAGTGTCCGTTGGTGTCTCCTCGTGCCCACAGTCCCAGACATGCAGAAATGGCAGATCCGATCTCGATTATCGGACTTGCGTCTGCAATCGTTTCACTCGTCGGCTTTGGCCTCAAGGTCATCCATCAGGTGGACGAAATCCGCAACCATGACGTCCTTCCCGAAGTGCACGAACTCAACCTCATTGTCGCTGATATTGAATTCTTCAACGCTACCATCAGGCAAAAGCATACTGTGGAAATGCTGTCGCAGAGTGAGCGGCCAATTCTACAAATGGTGGAGGAGTGCTCCAGGCGCGTCACGGAGCTAAAAGCCATCCTCGATACGCTAAAAGTGCGGGAGGGAGCGTGGTCGAAAACAATGGAGAGCGGCCGTGTTGCTCTTCGGGCATTTAGGAAGAAGCAGGATATCCAAGAGTTGCGCACCCGCCTGAGCGGTCTGGAGAAGAGACTCAGAGACTACCTCGGTCGCATCCTCGTAGAGTACGTCAAATCTTCGGCTTGGGCGTAACGATGGACCAGTGGATTGACGATTGCCAGGCAGAGTAACTCACTCGTATTATCAAAGCTTACTGCTTTGAGAGAGATGCAGTCCCAGCTAGAGATGAACACAAATTCCAAACTAGAAGATCTGAAACGAGGCATTCTACAGCTGACCGAGACCCAGAAACAGGCTCAGGTGGGTGAGCGGGAGCGGTCCCGCTTGATAGAGTACCTGGACGGGTTCAAGAAGGAGTATTCAGACCGCGATCGCGCCCTGAAAGTTGCTAAGAGCCTATATTATCATGAATTTCGTAGCCGTCTTGAACGAATCAAACCGTCCGAGTATTCCACAAATGATTGGCTGTTTGAGCCGTCAAAGACCGATTTCTTGCATTGGCTCGAGTTCGGGAATGGCATTTTTTGGATCACCGGCCTAGTCAGTGCACTTCATCTCGTTAGTTCAGAGAAATTGCAGCATACTGACAATTCTCACTAGGCTGGAAGTGGCAAGTCGACGCTCATGAAGTTTGCCTCGGAGCATCGAAGAACGAGAGAGGCGTTGGGAAAATGGTCAGGATCCCGCAGTGTGTATTGTCCGTGCTTCTACTTTTGGAACCAAGGCACGCCCATGCAAAAGTCCCAACAAGGTCTTCTTCAATCCATCCTCTATCAGATCTTCAAACAAATACCGGACATTATCCTTCAAGTCTGTCCAGAACGACTGAATTACGAGACGTGGGAGCTCCATGAGCTGAAAGCAGTCCTCCAACGGGTTGTGGAGTTGGAGAGCCTGCCTGCGAGATTTTGCTTTTTTATAGACGGCCTGGACGAATATGACGGGTTGGAAGAGGATCTGGTAGGTATTATTGACTTTTTTGTCCATACTCTCCACATTAAACTCTGTGTGTCGTGTCGGAAGAGGGTATATCTCGATCAGCAGTATCAAGATTGCCGCGAAACGCTCGTAATTCACGACTTCACAAAAGAAGACATGCGGATCTACGTTCGCCGCAAACTAGAATCTAGCCAGCAGTTCCAGATATTCCAGTCCACTGATGTCGATGCCTGCAATGGAATCTTCTCAAAGATTGCCGATTTGGCTAAAGGCGTGTGGCTCTGGGTCTTCTTTATCACCCGCAAGTTAACTTATGCAGCTAATCTCGGGGAGGGTATTCCGAAACTGCAAGAGATTATCGACACCTTCCCTCGAGACTTGAAGAGCTTTTTTGAGAATATAATCAACGGGGTCGACGACATGTTCAAGAAGGAGATGGCGGAAATCTTCCTCATCACCATCGAAGAGGTGGAGCCACTGCCATTATTTGCATTCTCCCTCCTTGAAAAGGAGAAGAGTGTTCCCAACTACGCGACCAAGGCGTCAATAGAGCCGATAAGCATGGAAATGGTCGCAATCACAAACACGCTATGGCAGTCTCGATTGCCAGTTCGATGCCCTGATCTTCTGATTATTGAAGAAGGGCAGCATCCCACGTTTCTCCAGTACCCGGTCGACTTCCTACACCGCACGGTCCGCGACTTCCTACGAGACAGCTACTACACGAAGCTCAAGGAACTGGCACATGAATTCAAGCCGCACGTCTCGCTCTGCAACATGATGCTCTTCCTGCTGAAGCGTCTGCACGCAGTGAATTTCAACCAGGCGGCATCCATCACCACGTTTATCAAAATCGTAGATGAGCTGCTGTACTACGCTCACGAAAGTGAGGTCTATGATGAAGAAGACTGGCGGATAATTGACATACTGAACGAGGTAGAAAAAGTTGGCTGCCACCATGCCCGGGGATCCATCACAAAGCACTGGACACACATTAGAGACTCACCAAGAGCTAGAGGCTATGATGAGTATAGGGAAGGTGGCAAATGTAACTTTATTGCGCTTGCCGTGCAGGCACGTCTATTCAAGTATGTGGAAGCAATCCTAGAATCGGAGCCAAAACGCCTTCTCAAGAACGGCAGGCCACTTTTGGACTACGCCCTTCGACCGAGGAGAGTCACGCCGACTCCCTTGATGTACCACTCGCAGCGAGACGAAGCTAGTGTCGATGTGAAAATGGTCCGCTTGCTTCTGGAAAGGGGCTCCCGGCCGAATCAGCCAGTTCATCTCAATGGCGGACGCACTGTATGGGCACTGTTTCTGCTGTCGTGCTGGGAGTCAGTCCAGCGAGACGAAGCGTCTTTTGCGCTGGTAGATGCGTGGTACCAGGTGAGCGAGCTAATGATTCAGCACGGGGCGGGACTGGATGATAGCATGCCCAGTACGAGTGTCTTTAAAATTCTCAAGGAGTTGTTTGGAGAGCTCAGGGCCAAAAAATTAGAAAGGCTGGTGGAAGAGAAACAACTGCTGCAGTCAACGCAACCATGGGCTCTATTTACCCCGATTCAGCGATTTTTCTTTTCTCAGAATTAGCCACCGTAGAGTAATTCATGCAAAGCTTAAAGCTTCGTGTAGTTTGGTTAATCCAGAGAAGGCATCTCAGGATCTGTTACAGTGACCATTCCACGCTCGGGCAATTGCATCTGTATTTTAAAAGTGTAATTTACGCAAGTCCGCTTATACCGCCGTCCTATCGACAAATTGCAAGAGTGGAGAATACCAGTGTGCATCACATATGAATTAAACCATGATCTAATTCTACCATATCACTGACGAAAGCTGTTGGCTTTGACAAGTCGCTGGCGCCTTAAGAAGGATCATCCTCGACCAGTCAACGTCTGGTCGTGCCTCTTCACTTCCTATACCACATCCTAGTAATTTTGGTCCGTCGCATCTTTGCCTGAAGCTGAAAAACACCGTACAGAAGTGCTTCGGTCGTCGGTGGACAGCCAGGGACGTAGATATCGACGGGGACAATGCGATCCACGCCCCGGAGGACGGAATAGCTGTAGTGATAGTATCCACCACCGTTGGCGCAGCTGCCCATGCTGATGACCCATTTCGGGTCGGGCATTTGGTCGTAGCACTGTCGCACTGCCGGGGCCATTTTGTTGGTGACTGTGCCTGCGACAATCATGACATCTGCTTGACGCGGCGATGCGCGGAATATGATGCCGAGCTTGTCTTGGTCGTATCGGGGCATGGAGGCGTGCATCATCTCGACGCCGCAGCATGCGAGACCGAACGAGAGAGGCCACATGGAGGATTGGCGACCCCAGTTGACAAGGGAGTCGATGGTCGTCCTAAATTTCACGCGCTGGCCATTAGTACCGATTTACTCTGTGATGAATGAGCATCCGGCGACGTCGGGGACACGCACAAGGCATATTCCATGGTATTGGACACCTCTTTGGACGGCTGGTTTGATGAATCAGTTTGGACATTAGCAATCGCATTGGCCAAGGAATCAGTGCTCTTCCCTTGACGAGCATTGTAATGGCTGCGGCGTACAACCACCAGCGGTGAGGTCTGCTGCAAAGACGGCCGCAGCGGACGTGACTTGGAAGCTCTCGACAAACTGACGCAAATCGCGACTAGCATTGTTGGTATACTGTCTAATCGTTCGAGGGTTTAGCTAAACTCGCAACGCACACCAACCTTTAGCCGCCTTCCATGGGCGTTGCGGAACAGACCGCATCATGGCCTGATGTTCTCCAGGCGGTGTTATGCCAAGACGAAAAGACGAAAAGACGAAGTGCAACTTCGAGGACAGGTAAATGATAAACGCATCGACCGGACGCCACCAAATGTATGCTTGCGGATACGAAGTATATCGATACATCTATTACAATAGGCTATGGCGGCAAGGGTCCGAGATGGGACCCGCACTCTCCCGAACGCCTCCGTATCAGGTCGCTTTCGGGTCACATCTCCACGACTCCGCGACATCTAAGACGATGGCTGATGGGGCTTCTCCGCACAATCGGACAAACCCCACTTCCATGTTCAGCTGGCAAGCTTCACTCGAATATGTCATTAGCCGAACCGTGTGTGGCAGCGCATATGGCTGCTCTTGTACGGCGTCTGCGAAACGGACCAGCATGCCCGCGTCAGTGAAACAATACCCATGCTCAACGTGTGGCAAGAGTTGCCAGCAGAAATCTCATCTAGCTCGCTATCAAGCTGCTCATGAGTGGAGCATCACAGTATTATGGTAGCATAGCGCTCAAGGCTACATAGACAGTGTCAGCGGGAAGCATGAATGCAGATATTGCTATGGGATGTCAATGCTTGAGCTGCTAACGTATTGGAGAAGCGACATTTACCGACCCTAGCTTGCGGGCGATGGCCGGAGGCATGCCAACCGTGTTTCGCAGTAAGCTCTCGTGCGACAAAGGTCGGCCATGTGGGAGTGTCCGAGCCAGCAGTCACTTGTAGTGGGACTTGCTAGGCATAAAACAGGCTACCATGATGAACCTATCACGGGGATGTCTGATGTTGACCAGTTTCCAGAAAGCGCGTCGTTTTTGCTTGGCCTGACAACTCAAAGGCTGCGACCATGTTGGAAACCTTCCACGGTAGCATTGGGCTGCCATGGCTGACTGGCACTACAGTGGCATGTTTCGAATCCAGCCACAGGTATCTATCTCGGAGATGATCCAGAGACATGTGCTGCTCGCTAGACCTATGGGAAGCTAATAGCGCTGATGAAGTCGAAACGAATTTCCATGGAGACTATCGTTGCGTCGTGTTCGCCCCGTCCGTAACTGTATCGAGGCGTTGATGCAAGAACAACTTCCAGACATCAAAACACCTCTTCTCCACGGGCTTTCCATGTCAGACATGCTGCTAATGATACTTTCCTCGAACAAGAACTTCAAGAAAGGACTTGAAATGGTTATAGAATCGCTATATGACCGGTGTAATATAGACGGGTTATGGTAGGCGAGACGTGATTATACACACTTCATAGTCAATACAAGCATGGCCTTCCCCACCACTTGTAAAATTAGCTACTATATATCATTCTCCGTGTCACTGTATAATATTTTTTGTCTCCCCTTAGTCAAACTTATCTTTCGTGAAGATAGGCAGTGCAGCATCAGCTTGTGCTGAGTGAGGTCAAATCTGAACCATGTCTCCGGCTCCCACTTCTCTGCGTAACAATTCGACACATAATAGATGTCAATGCATTTATTGCTGCCTCCATACTAACATGGCTTGTCTCAGTCGATCCTTTCGATTATAATATCTGCGGCACCAGCTTCATCGTTTCCCTCATCAATATCCCACAGATGTTTTATTGAATAGCCTGCTTCATCATCAGACACATCAGACGCATCAGACGCTGAAGATTTGCAAGACAAAGGTTTAACTAGAAAAAGTAAGCTAGGTTTACAGGCTAAGCATGTTAACCTACTAGAAAACGCGCCAAACGCAGTATCCAGAACATCAATTTCCTTCAGGCTGCAATCTTCTTGTTGCGGAATGGAAGGAACAGGTTCATTGAACTTCCGAAAAGCTGGCATGACTATCTCTTGGTACCAATTTTGGTTGCACTGAAGCTCCCTCCAATCCCAGTGACCGACTATCTCAGCAGAAGACACTTGCCACAGACACACGTAATGATCTTTGTAGTATATATCAGACTGTCCGTACGGATCGGGAATACTGTAGTATTTCATCTCGGGTAAGATCTCCAGGAATGGAAATTTGTTTTTTACCCGGATGTTGGGGTCGATCACGGTCAACCTATGAGACCGCCGTCCTCTGTTGAGCCTCTTTTCTGCTAGACTTTCAACAGCATCCGGGGACGATGTGAATGAAATATATGGGGTTGGGTCCCATATTCCGTGGTTAATATGACTGTTCAGGGTATCTACTCGTACCTTCCGGGTGTCAAGGAACTTTTTTGGGTCCCTTGCGAGCATGACATTATTGGCGTTGGGCTGGCTGCCCGAGTTGTGATCCCAGATCCTAAGCAACGGCGCATTAAAGGATTGATGAAGATATATTCCCCAAGGATGTAAATCCTCTTCTTCTTGGATAATGGAGTCTCTTCGTAGCCTAGGATACAATAAAGCAGCCAGATCTACAGGATCTTGGAGGGCCATTGCATGTCGCATACACTGCAAACCATGAACAACGTAGCAGGGTGCTCAGATCCAGGAGAAACACGGTGAGCTTGAACAGGTACTTATGGCGGAGAGAACTTCTTCGTAATCAACGAATCTGAGCAGGCATTTACACTGAGACGATCAGCTCGTGAGTGCGGCTGAGCGTCATTCATGTGACGGACCATGTGCCAGCGACTGTGTTCGTAGGTATCCAGAGCGGGGAAGAAGTACCATCTTCTTGCATCATGCACTGGTGCTGCCCGGCATTACTTAGAATATCCTGTAAATACTTTAGTTGCGTAAATGGTAGACTGTGAGGGGTATCACATGTGAGATGGATGATGACCTACGGCCTGGCTGAATGGTTACTCAAGTTCAGGCGGCTCTCTCCAGCATTAGCCTATGGACCAGCTCAAGCAACCCAGCATGCTGTCAGAATGGATGACAACAATCACATGGAATCAGCTCTTTGTATTAGCCAGACGCCACAATCAGACAAGTCTGGGCACAGAAGCATCACATAGTACTCCCAGGTCCCATTAACGCTATATAGCGACCGCTTGAATAATACCTAACCGTGTATATCGGGTAGACAACGACTTTTTTAAGGCAAATTTGATCTCCATGTTCATCATATTATTCAACTGGGCTACTTGCTAGATGGTTTATGATATTTCGCTTGCTCATACTCACCACGGAGAGCGACCCTTGATCCACAAGGCCCCAGCCGGCCAGGACACTGTTGCGCGACTGCAGCGTAGAAGTCCTCCGGGTTGGGTCTATCACTTCTGCTCATAACACAAGGGGCATTATTGCGCCAAATACGGATACGTGAACCTTATGTAGCGTCTCCCCTCCGAGCTAGTTTCGTATTACCGAGGCAGGCATACAAATATAATCAGACACACCAGAGACCTAACAAAAGGGATCTCTGGTCTACTCATACGATTGAATTTGAGACAGTTCACCGGTGTATCATGTCACGATTCGTAGACTGGAAATCAGCGGCCTGGCCTAGCTGTGGCGGGCTTGTGGGCGAGAATTGAAAAGACAGGCTAGATTTAGTAGGCCCGTAAATAACCAGCCATTCTCTTTATACTACGCAAATTCTCTAACACAAGGCAATCAAAGAAATGATTACATTTGACCCCAAGTATATTTAACAATTCAAGAAATCAATAGCGTCCCATCCGTCCCTACCTGTGATGGTGAGGCTTGTCATCTAGCAAGTCGTGAAAGTCCCGGGCATGCACCCAATCTCGGATCTTCTCAAAGTTCCTGCAGGTATGTGTCACAGTTGTGTCGACATAGCTTATATTGGCAGAGCGCCACCATTTGACCGGCAACGGCGTCAAATCTCCGCTGCACATGATGAGTTGGCGAAGTTGATCGATGCAATGGTCTAGTGTACCTTGTTAGGTCATAGTGCTTCTTATTGGGAGCAGTAAACAAACCGATGTGTGTGCCGGCCGGGGCGTCGAATCGTAGTTTCTCATGCTCTTCCCAGGGATAGTAATCTGGATATGCCTTCATACGCAGTGCGTTCTGGAAGGTCCAGTTAGCGGCAGCTCGTGGGAGGGGAGAGGGGACAGCATGCAACTTACCAAGCAATGAAGAGAGTGAAACATCTCGACACTGGCAGATGCTGTTAGCTAGCCCGTGACAACTTTCGATTTACGAAATACATACCCTCCCATATATCCATCCTTTAGCTGTCCTTGTTTATTCATGTACGTGAGGTGATACTGTTCATAGTTCTCTCCAAACGATGCTCGAGCTTCTTCCTCGGTGTACCAGAAATAACGGCCTGTAGGCTGTTAGTTGCCATCTAATGTTTAAAATCTCCAATTACCCACGGTCGCTCATTATTCTGTCCCATGCAGCATCAATCTCAGGACTAGGTTTCCCTGTAAACTGCGTCCCGGCTTCATGTTCTCTATAGGCGTTGCCGTCTTCGTCGAATTTAATGGAGCCAGTGAACTGCACTTTAGTTTCTTCTACGGCAGACAAGGCTGATCCTGCAAGGTCATGTTAGAAAACAAGTCCTGGAAACATGATAAAAACACGTACTGAACTCTGTATCGCGCCCTGGGGATTCGCCGCATTCGCACTTGATGAGCGTCTTGGTAATGAACCATTCTGCAGCGACGAGTGTAATTACTAAAACAATGAACCACGTTACCGAAGGCAGACGGCTTCTTCGAGACTCTTGTTGGCGCAAAGGTATGTCCCTGGAGCTCTTATCACCAGGTGGAGCGAGACTCTCCTCCTCCGGTGTATCGATCTCCTGGTATCTCGTCTCTCCCAGAGAGAGCAGTCTCTTGACGCTGTCCATGTTGAAAGCTTCTGTGGTCTGAGTCTACAGGAATTGGATGATTCAAGGTTCAGGTTGCAAACCAGTTTAGTACACGGACATGACAATGGCGGTCGTGTTGAAGCCCACCTTGAAGAGTAAGCGCTTTTATCCGAGCCCCTTCTCGTAACAACTGCTAAGCACCTGCCTTGCTGGGAAATCAGGGAAGTTTATAATCCAGTAATCCAAATATGAGAAGTGACGACAATAGTATTCATGCATGGCCCCAATAAACTCTCTTCCTCTTTGTGGCTATTGGTTGATGTTGACCACTTTCCCCGCACGATGTAGGATGCGCCCCCAAAATAGTAGGAATATGAATCCTTTAGCAAAAGTTCATTCTGACTACTATACTGTACCGGGTTTTAGATGGGAACGACGGCAAACTTGATGTTGGCGTTTCATTTGAGTGCGGCGTCGATAGCCAATCACTCACGTATTTCTACTGAAAGCGGCAGAACGACGAATCCTTCCAATGCAGGTGTGCTTCTCCATGCCCAATCTCTGTGGGCTCATTCATGGCTATCCTTGTACAGCGCCATGAGTAATTGTCTTGTCATGCCTAATCTGGAGTCTAGTGTTCACAAGACTCGGACTGTACGTTTCCCTCCTCCAACAACACGGGCTCGCTTAGATTATTCCGTCCGAAAAGGAGAGTCTACCAAGCGTAAACACGTTATCAACTGCAGGTCTGGGTTTGAGTTAACCACATAGGGAAGCCAGTTGGGTAATACGCGTATCCCCGAGGACCCGGCCGGGGATGTGGCCAGGGCGAGGCTCCGTCTATAAGATGTAGTTCCCCACGCCCCAATTTCCTTTCAGAGCACGCAGACTATCAGATAAATCAAATTCCAAACTACCTCGATCTTCTCAGATTCACTCAAGCGCACAAAGCCTGAAAATGCAGTTCTCTACTATCTTCGCTGGCGTTGTCGCCGTCTTTGCTACTGCTGCTGTTGCAGCTCCCGTTGCTGCGCCTGCTCCTGGGGAGGTCGGCGTTCTCTGCAGCTCAGGTATGTATTCAGTGAGGATAACTTACTTGTTCAGATACATGTGCTAATATTTGACTATAGCTCTGTGCGACATCTAAATTGAACAGGTTTCATAACCAAAGAAAATGTGGAAAGCAGGGTTGCAGATGGAGAGGTGAGACTGCTGATGGTTCTTTCAGAGGTTTCTATAGTGATTAACTTATAAAATACCACCGCCTCCAGCGGCCTTACTATCACTTCTGTGTCGTATCTGTGAAAGTCTTGATGTCCATGTTTGTCTAAACAGCTTCAGATAGTGAAAGCCATTTTGCCCAGCTGATGGTGGCCACTGGGCGGACGCAACATCCCTCTCCAGTCGGTGCGGTGCCCATCCCTGTTCGGACTATCCTATGTGATCTGCTAACCGAGATACAAATCCATGTGGAGTTCAGGAGCAGATCGGCATGGGTCGTGAGTAATCGCAATGCGAGATACTGCGTGTCAAATTAACAGAGCTCCGTAGCCTGCCGTCCAGCTTTATCGCACCTATTGAAAGTCATTATATATATAAAACTTAATAAGCAAACTTGGGAAGTGACGTATGCTGATTAATACAGTGTTTTATTCTATCGTGAACATGGAGGACTTCCAACATTGCCCCTTTTTTGAACCGTAGTTGATACAGTGGTTAATGTTCATTGTCAACAATCAGACAGTTTGACGCTACACAGAAATCATGCCAGAAATAGCTACTTTGTACTCTGTATTACATCTCGATATTTTCTGACTCAATACATCTACCATCACAGAACAGAGGCGAGGCTGAACGCTAACAGATTAAATTGGGTATATTACTGAGATGCGGAGAAATAAATAAGAACGCGTTGTAAGCGACGGGAGGATGGTCCAATAGTTTGAGGCATATTCGTCCCCAGATCAATCGCTGCACAAGGAAGCCACCACTGATAGTTTGGCTACTGTCATCAGACCTCTAATCATCATTGTTATCGTTGAATGTCTCTTCGCTGTTGGACATTCCTCCATCATTGACCTTGCTACCAGCACTCGAAGCGATTTCTCCCGGAGCCATCCACTGCAGCCTTGCATCTCTGGAGAAATGTATGATACTTGCGTCCATACTTTTCTCTGACCTCTGCGCTCTCCAGCAGACTATCAAGTTGCGAGCATACGTTGAAATCGGTATTCCATACATTGGCCGGTATAATCTTTGCTCCGGCTGCCAAAAGTAAATTGAGGATTGCAAAACTTGCCTGCATATCCTCTTTTGAAAAGGGACCCCAGGAATAACTTTTACCATCGGGTAACCGGACAGCCCACGTAGCAAGCGCATCGTAGGCTAGTCTGTCTTTCATCATGACTGATGCCCCAGACCGAATTGCCTTCTGCACTTTTGTGGGTGAGTTTTTCTCAATTCCATGTTTTAGTGCAGCCTGAGCAGCAGAGTTCCACCTAGATTTAGGAGATGTGGCTGCAGCATTCCTATTGTTGTCGAAAGACTTTGAGATTGTAGTTGGAGTGATGCAGCGGCTTCTAGATATGTAGGAAGCGGGTATCCGGGCTTGTGACATTGTCGTGCGAGTGACAGAATCAGTTTTTCTGTTTAGCCCCAGTGCTTGGCTTATTCGCATATCGCAGAACGAGTGATTGATGCATTTATTATGTTGGTCAGCGCCTCGGGAAAGCAGAAGGTTGATCTTTGCAATGACATCGCCACCACTGAGTACAACAAAGCATAACACGGGCATCCCTTCCGTGTACTTGTTGTGTTCTTTCCCATTTGGGTTGGCACCTCGATCAAGCAAAAGTTGCATCATGGGGAGGCTGTTGCGGGTAGCTGCAACGCCGAGGTAAGTGTTGGCCTGCAAATTGGATCCTCCCCGATCCCGTTCTATCAAGGAGAGTTGTTTCTCACTAGCGGGGCCGTTGATGTCTGCACCGTAATCAATGACCAGGCGAGCCATTTCGACGTCGTCTTGCTCGATTGCGGCCATTAGTGGTGTTGTTTTGATATGGCTGCTCGGCGTGTTGATCTCGCAGTCCCCCCGGTTTTCAAGGAGGATTTGAAGCACTTCGATAGACCCAAGAAGGATAGCCCGGGCCAGGAATGTATAATTAGTCGTAGGGTCTTCGGCGTAGATGGTGGCACCGCTCTGGATGAGATATCTAACCATTGCTCCGTTCCGTGTGTCGATGGCGCATGCAAGCGGTGGATGGTCACCACTGCTATACTTCTCTTTTACCGACTTGTTTACGTCCGCCCCATGCTCGACCAGCATCTTAACTGCACTAAAGTAGTTGGATCGGATGGCGCAGATCAATGGCAGCTCGTGAGCAGCAGTCTGGAAATTGACTGGGGCGCCTTCCTCGAGAAGCGCATCTATTCTTACAACGTTGCGGTCTTTACAGGCTTGGCAAAGTTGTGCAGCTAAGGAAGCCCTGCGATGGGGAGCGAGGTTCACAAAAATCCTATTGACCGACCGGTTCTTATTTCTCCTCTTTGTGGTTACTGGGGTCGGCGAACCCGTAATTATCTCCGTGGGTGACCGAAAGGAACTGCTTGCTGCCGAGTCTAGTTGGCCAACAGTTGATCCACGCGTCGTTGACGACCGAGACGATGCAGCATCTTGGCTACTTTGTTCCAGAACAGTCATAGTCGCTAAGCTTGACAAGATCGTGTCTTGTTGAGCGGTGTTATTTCTTTGATAGGACACAGTTAGCTTCCACGTTCTTTCAGACGTTCGATCATGCTTGCGTCCGAGGCTTACAGTTTAAGAAGGCGTATGTAAATGTACATGGCGTTTATTTGGGATCCCAGACGCCTCTCACACTCCGTCATAGAGGCTTCGTTCCAAACGTGTCTCACACGACCCATCCAGCTGATGTCTACCGGTGAGGTGCTTGGGCGGACCTGTTCGAGCTGAGTTTCGATGTCGTGAATAACGTCTTGACAGAAGCTGAGCGATATCCTGAGCGCTGAACACGCTCGCTGTGACACCGCTTGGGATGTTTCCAGATACGCCTTCAATTCGTCAAGTGTGCCTCGACAGAGCTCCAATTGTGCGGCGAGTCCCTGGGCAGCTCGATTAGCCTCGCGCAGTCGCGACACCACACGAACCAGTCGGTCAACCAGAGCGCCGCACTCGCCAGTCAATGACACAATGGATACGGGGTCCATGGCGAATAATGCAAAAAGTGTTGAGTTGCGCAACACTCAACTAACCCAACGAGCCTGTTTAAGGCTGGCACATATATGTGCGGGGGCGGTGAGCTGAAGAACGCCACAAGACATCATGCACGGCATTGGACAGCTCGAGCTGAGATGAGGCTGCTGACAGTGACTAGTATCCAGCCTCATTTGCTTCGCCACGGCGATCTAGGTGATGACAACGTACCAAACACGTCGAGGGCCAGTCCAAACATGGTCTTTGCTAGAGCTGCCTGTTAGGCGCGACGAATCTCCCATGATGCAGCGTCAGATGCGAGCAACCTACCAAGAGGTGGCTAACAACTAAAGACACACATGAATGCGACACTTTCTCGTCGTTCGATGCCTTGGTAGAACATAAAAGGACGAGCTGAACACAGGGATGCTTTTGGTACCTGCTGTTTGTATACCATACCGGATGGGGATCTCAGCAACCGTTAACAGGACTGCAAGGCAATTAATATGGCTGGCTGAATAGTTAAATGAATTGAATCGTCAGATTCTGCCTCTCTGTCCTAACTGTTTCCCCACTGAATCCTCCCAGTTTCCTGCTGTGAATTCGGAGTGTCTCGCACGGTAATAACGAATGAACTGGGTAATTTGGCACAATATAAATACCCTTAATCTTACGAGCTGTTATCTTTGGCAAACATAAAGTAGCCCGGTGGCCTATATTTAGGCTATCTTAACCAGTTAGGTTGAGAGAAATAATCGTAAATCATACATCTTCTATCTCGTAGCTCATAATATGCAAAATCAGTCCTCCTCTTCTTCTTCTTCCTCTTCCTCCTCTTCCTCCTCCTCGTCATCATAGGCATTGTTTCCCTCTTCTGCCACACCACCTTGTTCAAACTGCTTCATCTCTCGAACCAAATCTTCTTCGCAAAACCGCTTGCAAAGTGTTTTCATGTCGTCAAAGATCCTTAAATAGCGTTAGCTAGGTACCTGACGGGGAAGAGACTATCATACACAGGTCTCTGGCTTGACCCTGGAACAAAGATGGCATTGCCGATGTTGTAAGGCAGGGAATAGAGGCGGTTTCGATCATCCCACTCTTCAACGGGCTCAGATGGGGCGAAATGCTGCTGATAGCTCGCAATATACGCCTTGTCACTAAGCCTATGTCTCGGTGCTCGCCAATTGCCCGTGTCATATTCACTGATCATGTATTAGTCAAGGCAAAGTCGCGACCACGACGCTGACGGAAGACACACTTATGCGCATAGAATGAAGAGACATCAAAGATGAAAGCCTGACCAGTCCTTGCATCCATAGCGGTATTTCCATCCCAGCAATCGCCATGCACGATGCAAGGCTTTAGTATGCGGCCGTTTTCTTGCAGTGGCAAAAGGAGTCTTGGAACGACCCTTTCTAGCGTAAGATTGGCGACAACATCAAACTCTCGCCAGTTTAGTATCGGTTTGGCAAGGTCGATACAATGACTCAGATGGGACTTGAAAACGACACACCAAGAGTCATCCCACAGGTCAACCGCCTGGTCAATGCGGGCGTGACAGGTTCGCATGTGAAAGCCAAACTTGCCATTCGGAGACCTGGAGTCGAGATGGAGCTTGGCCAGACCCGTGCCGAGTTTCATGGGTTCTGCAGGCTGCAAGGTGTGAGCTGGTGGGACTGCACTGCACCGCATTATCTGCAACTACATCAACTGTGGATTGTTCATACCTGACGCCCGATCTCACGATACTCCACCAGGAGAAAGCATTTCGAGGATCCCTCAGCTGCATATTGACCCCATGCATAAGGTTTGGGGCAGAATCCGGGTGATGCGGCGTAGATGGCCTTCAAGGACTCGAATTCACCCGAGCACATAATGCGACCAGTTTCACCCAAGTCGACAACCTGAGGGTTATTATACGGTTAGCAAGTAATATTCACCACTTCCTTCATCTTTTGCCACGCAGTGAT
This sequence comes from Calcarisporium arbuscula, assembly GCA_009828645.1. Taxonomy (NCBI): domain Eukaryota; kingdom Fungi; phylum Ascomycota; class Sordariomycetes; order Hypocreales; family Calcarisporiaceae; genus Calcarisporium; species Calcarisporium arbuscula. The sequence continues at coordinate 503,673 of WBSA01000027.1, read as the reverse complement.
GTGGAAAACACAACGAACTGGCACGACTCAAGGGTATTCCGCAATAAATACCTTGATGAAATAACTACGAAGTTTCCCGCTGGGCAGTTTGACTTCAATCCTGGCCACCATACCCCATAGCGACTCTCCGTATAACATTGAGGTAAGCACCTCGGCATCCTTGTCGGGAAAGGCTATTGCAGCCGTTAATTCCCATCTTCTGTTCATACATTAAGGGGTCGGGCTGCAACTGGTGTGTTTGTTTCCGCTTGCTTACCAGCAACCACATTGTCGTCAAGGTGAAAGTCACCAATCTCTTTAGCTGGCTCAATCGTCTCTTCTAAGACAGTGAGCTCCTCCAGGGCAGTGGTGGGCTCTTCCAAGACAATCCTCCTCTCTGAAGCAACGAGTTTTTCCAAGATAATTGACTCTGTCGAGGAAACCTGCTTTTCTGGATGGACGGACTCTCGCACGGTAATCGGCTCTTCTGAGGCGGTTAATTCTGCGGCCGCAATGTGCTCTGCTAAAGCCTGATCGGTGCCTTTCTGGGATACGCCAATGGCGATGTTGGACGCAGCAGCAATTTGATTTGTTTGCACATGTCGGTTAGTGGCGTCGTCGATCAACGTCGCCTGAGACGTTTTCTCCTCTCCATCTTCAACCCCACCGACGGCGGCTTTGGTATGAGATTGTGTGGTCAGCGGCATACTGAGAGGGGAAGGCGAGTGATGATTAAAATTAAGGAGATCAACAACGTAAGCGTAGGTGCATCTTTGTCTCTAAATACTGGAAGATATCCACGTTAAACCGACAGAAGGAGAGCCGAGGGAAACCAAGATGAAAGCCCACAGTTTGGTCCCAGATGTTTCTTTATAATTACTTTGATGTTCCACCCAAATATCTCCCGCAGATAATCACTAGCTAACTTGGGCCTGGATCCCGAAGCCTTGCTTCACGCCGCTGTCGTTGAGCCGTATTCTCTCCAATGAGCATCCAAGCTAACGGTTCGTCCCTCTTTTCCCAGCGCTTACAACGAACACCCCTGCATTGCTTCTTCAGCAACTTTGGAAGGATGGGGAGAATGGAGTGGTTTGTTTGGCTACATCTAAGCGGGCCATAATTATTAATGGCCATCATGGTGCACCAAGAATAGGTGCATGACAACGTAGAATGCACCGCCCCCGCTGCGGGCAACCCTCTCCAGATATAGGCGGGTTTCATGCTACGCCGTACATAGAACGAGCGTGAAGCGCTCCTCTTTCACCTGTGGATCTTTCCCCAGATTTCATGTCGGACTGTGACTGTAACCTCTTGGCTGAACACTGTGGTCTTGGCCGGGCGGGAAAGCCGATATCATGGTATGTTCTCATCGCTCACCTGTAAGGGTTTATCCTATGGCGATGATCCAGTCAGAAATCAGCCCACGACGGACTGTACAGGGCCGAATTGATTGCTCACAGACAATCTCGATAGTTTCGAAGACATCGCTTTCGGTCCGAGCCTGCCGCACAAACCACGGCCAACGATGACTTTGTTCCCGAACCAGCTTCAGAGATGCCGACGGGAGAGACGCCAGGTCTCCTAACAGATGGTCCAGCGTCCCCTCCTCTCTCGTTGCGCCGGCCAACGCTGGATCAGCTCAACACCGGGCTATCGTCCTCCACAATTCAGAGCGCGCGCCGTGAAAGCAGAGGTTCTATCAGTTCAGGATCGCAACTCCCACTAGGGCTTCACATCGTCCACCAGCCCGAGCATTCGCTGGGCGACCTTGTTTTCGTTCACGGCCTCGGCGGCTCCGCTTGGAAGACCTGGGCCTGGAACCGTGATGATGCCCTCTTCTGGCCGTCGTGGCTCCCAGACCAGGATGAGCGACTGGCTAACTTTCGTATCTCGACGTTTGGGTACAATTCCAAGTTCAAGGGCTCGGCGACTAATCTCGACATCATCGACTTTTCCAAGGACTTGCTCTTCCAGCTCATGACTGTTTTGGGCGCCGCCTCGGACGACTTCCACCGCCCACTCATCTTCATTGCACATTCGATGGGCGGGTTGGTGGTGAAAAAGGCGTATACCTTGGGCAAGCACGACAAGCAGTTTTCCGCTCTCATCTCGAGGGTTCTCGGCATGGTATTCTTGGCAACGCCGCACCGAGGATCCCACTACGCAAAGACTCTTAACAATATCCTCTCTGCCGCACCGCTGGGTACCTCTGCGAAAGCTTATGTGGCCGGTCTGAGCGGCCATTCCAGTGCCATTCAAGATATCAATGAGAGCTTTAGGCAGCACTGTGATGGTGTCCTCCTCTGCTCCTTCTACGAGAGCCTCAAAACCAGCATTGGCCTAACAAAGGTGTTGGTGAGTTGTCCTGTCCGAGCATTACCTCCGTTTCCTTTTCGCCCTGTAAAAACCTTGGATTTCTAGTGTATCCTTACATTTCTACAGATTGTCGAGAAAGAATCAGCTATTCTTGGGTATCCAAACGAGATTTCTGCCGCGATGAATGCGGATCATCACTCCATATGTAGATTTGTTGACAGCGACGACTCGAATTTCCTCAAAATCACCGGTGTGCTCAAGCGATGGACAGCTAGTTTGACACTTGATGGTAAAAATTTGCATTTCTGAATAATTCTTCAAGGATTCAATGGGTGAGGAGAAGGCTAACATGGTTTCCGAATAGTGCCTGTTCCTGAAGACATTGAAGATATCGACCCCCTGTCACCCAGAAGCCTGAATGAACTCATCCACGACATCCTCGATGTGGACATGGTGTCAGATGGGTTCCTCATGGGTGATCGGGATTCGACTCTTGCAGGATCTGGAAGCTGGCTGTTCAACAGGAGTGAGTTTCAGACATGGTGCGAACCTTCAGAAAAGCAAGCATCCAACCAGTTCTACCTCATTGGTATTCCTGGCACCGGCAAGTCCGTCATCTCTCGGTCCACGGTAGCCCACCTCCTAGGTAAGGAACACAGCGTCCAATACTTCTTCTTTGACCAAACGAATCGCTTCAAGAGGACTGCGGCTTATTGCATCCGCCAACTCGCTGCCCAAGTCGCAACATCTTGCAGAGAGTTCCGCGAGGCATTACTCAATCTCTACGATAAGGCAGATGCCTTCTTCAGCACCCAGAAACAGAATTTCCAATCCCTGTGGGAACGACTATTCGAAGGCATACTCTTCCAATTACATTTACAAGAACCCCTCTTCTGGGTTCTCGACGGTGTTGACGAATCAGATGCGTCGGCACTGCTGCTTTCTCGACTCGCAGGTTTGCGATCCAACACATCTATAAATGTCTTCATCAGCAGCAGACCACTAAAAGCAATTCCCGTAAGTGAACACCCACGCATAGTGTCTTGCATCTTGAAGCCTTCGGACACAACAGACGATATGAAGAGTTATGTAAGCCGCATGGTCCAGCATGTGCTGCCGGGGGATACGCATTTGCAAACCTTTGTTCAAGACGAAATTCTCCGCAAGGCAGGAGGGTCCTTTCTCTGGGCAAAGCTTGCACTTGAGGTCATGCAGGATAGCTGGCACACCCAGGACGATATCACGTCCGCCCTTACTGAAGTGCCAGAAGGCATGACGGCCATGTATACGCGCATGGCCAAAGCCATCGACCAGCAGGGCCCACGAAACCGCCAGCTCGCAAAGCAGGTGATCTCGTGGGTTGCTTTCAGCTGGCGTCCCCTATTGTTGGACGAACTCGCGGATGCCCTGAAGCCAGATTTCGGTGTTTTCACTAATCTGGCACTGTCGCTGACCCAGATCTGTGGGCACTTTATTACTCTTGACCACTCAGAGTCTGGGGATGTCGCAGCGTCTTTGATTCATATTACGGCTAAAGAATTTCTCGTTCACTACCGAGATGAGGAAGCGTTGTGGATTGATTCCAAACAGGCTCACGAAAAGATAGCCAAGGTACTTCTCAACTACTTGTGTGATGACCATTGGAAGAAATACTTCAGCAGCAGCGAGATTGCAGTTCGTCAAGGTATGAACGCAAAGCCCGGCCACGGCATCAGTAGACTTGCCGCCGCAGCTAAGAAGTATCCTCTCCTCAAGTATGCCACTTTCCATTGGGCATACCACTTATCCAAGTCCCCAATTCAAGGGTCCGAGCTAATGGAAATTGTGGAAAACTTCATGCTCACATACTGTCTCTCGTGGATTGAGGGCATCGCTCTCTCCGGAGACATGGTCCACTTGATACGATCAGCCCAATATCTGCGAACGTACATCAAGAAGTCGAACCGAAGCAGCCATGGGGAAGCACAGTGGCTCCAGCTTTGGGCGACTGACTTTATCCGAATTGCGGGAAAGTTTTCTGGTAACCTAGTGCTTAGCCCCAGCTCGGTATATCGCAATATTCCGCCATTATGCCCCGATGCTTCCATGATCTCGAAAACGTTCGGCACGCCGCGTCCCGGAGCTCTGTCCGTAAGCGGTTTCCCGTCTGCGACTTGGGATGATTGTCTCGCCAGCATCATCACCAGTCAAGATGAGTTCGCTACTCAGATTTTCGTCAACGAAACCAACTTCTTCATACTCGCTAGCAGCAGTGGCAAGGTCATCATGTGTCGTGTGTCGACATGCGAGCACATCAAGGTGCTTAATCATGAGGAGTACGTTTCGGTAATGACTCTCAACAAGACAAAATCGATACTAGCAACCTCTGGATTTACCAACTTCTATATCTGGAGCGCATCATCGGGGCATCTAAAACACAAAATCCCTAAAACAAGCAATGCCATGGTGAGAGATATCGGCATTTGTCCCGCCGACGGTAAATTGCTTGTCGCGCTTGACAACTGCACAGTTCAGTACATTGATCTGCAGCCCGATCCCGCAATCAAGACCGTTGCAGCGAACCTTTCAAGTTTTGAGATAAGATACCAAGGCTGTCCCTGGCGCCAAAGCATCAGTCCAGATGGCACAAAGGTTGCCCTGGCATGGAGAGGCAGTCCTCCACTGGTATGGGATCTCCGCAACCCCGACGTAGCCCCCATGAAGTGCAGAGCTGTCGGTCCAGCAAACTCCTTGCTGTACTCCCAAGGCTTTAGCTGGCGCCCCGAAACCGACAGCTTGCTTATACTGTGCAATAATACAAGCTTGTTCGAGTGGTACCTGATGGAAAACGAAATTGTCGAGTACCCCCACGTCAAAGCACGCGACATGGCAATTTCCGAGGATGGGAGTCTTCTTTTAACTGCAGACTCTCACAATGTCAGCATTTGGGCCTTTCCAAAGCTGAATCTGATCTACAGTATCGCCACCAACGGCGAATCCATAACCGACATGGCTTTCTCCGTCGATAACCAGCGTTTCTATGATATCAGAAACTCGACTTGCAACGTCTGGGAGCCTGACGCGCTGATCCGATCGGAAGATCATGACCATGAAGAGACTTCGAGCACGACAGGCAGCACAGCGGTCACCGAGCCTGTAATCTCAGACCCGTCTAGTCAATATGCCGCCATCAGGTCCCTCGCGGCTGGCCCGGATGATCAATCCTTCGTCTGCGGCAGGGAAGACGGAACTGTCATTATTTACAATGCAGTGGACGGTCGGAGAGAGCGGAAGGTGTATACGCACCCGTCTTCAAGACCTGTGGTGATGCTTACTTGGTCCAGAACAGGAAAATACATTGCATCCTGCGATGACGGCGCACTTCTCATAGTCAAGAAGGTACAGCGCAAAGAAGACGGCAAGTGGGCGGTATTCCCATCCATCGAGTTTCGACTGGAAGGGCCAATGAGGCAACTACTCTTCAGTGCTGACGAAAAGTTTCTTCTCATCGCCACAGCGGAGAATGACCGTGTCTGGGGTTTGGTCAAGAAGCAGCAGCTGTACATATCTCCAAATAGCCACAAGGCCCGACGCTGGATACTCCATCCAACCAAATCCGATCAAATAGTTAAGCTCAAAAATAGGGAGACTACTCTGTACCAATGGTCAACAGGCAAGCAAATTGGTGACAATAATGAGGCATCAAAGGAGCAAGATTCGCCTAAAACCGCACAGGTCAGACAAATAGACTCTCTCAGTATCAGCCAGTCCCCCATTTTGCTCAGCGCGTCCGAAAAGACAGTCACCTGGTCATGTCCTGCGGACGGTGGAGTCTACCAAGTTCTCGCGTCTTGCGAAGAACAATTAGCATACTCCACCAGGTCTCATGTGAATATGCAGCTAGAGGTCCTTCCTGTTGATAGCAAGCAACAAAGGGATGCCTGCTGCACAACCATACCTCTCCAAGTCAGCGCCAGGGTCAAGTTTCTGCTTGGGGTAATGGGACATAACCTCATTTTTCTAGGACTGGACGGATGGGTTTTGTCGTACGATCTGTCTCCCCATATCAACGGGTTTCGATCCTCAAGCAACCCGGGGGCTTCATTCACCATAGACAGTGATACATATGGGCTCAGACGACACTACTATCTGCCGAAGGATTGGTTGAACACATTTGCGTCGCATATGACTTGCATCAACTCAAAAGGCACACTACTTTGTCCCAAAAATGGAGACGTAGCTATAGTGAGGAATGGTCTAAGGCTTTGAATGCGACTCAGAAGCTATCAATGATTCAACAAGAATAAATCGATATAAAGCTATGAATTGCTGTTGGTCATAGGGACGACATGGCATATATATCTCCCTTACTCTAGTCAGCTATGTTTAGAACAAGAAAGTCATCAAGCACGCCAAAATCATACATCAGGCTACCCATTGTATGCTACGTATCCTAGTTGCTGGATTGAACATCAAACGAAAAGGGCTGATCTGACACTAGTGACAGTCTTTAGATTTTGTATCATTCGACGACAATGGGTAAAGAGGACGGGCAAAATTCTCGATGAATTGCCCAAATCCTCACTTAAATTGTGAGCATGATGCCAGGCGAACCGCTTTCATTGCACCGTTTACTTAATATATTTACGCGTCACCACGCTTGTCCAGGACGGCCGTGATGCTCCTCCTTGCTGTGATGACTGCTCCTCGGCTCAGACGTCACCTCGACATCCTTGTGCACCACAATGCCGTGCTGTGCACCGCCAGCCTTGAGCCGCTGCAACTCTATGTCTTCCGCCATCATGCGCTCCTCGCTCTCGCTAAAGGTCACGTTGGCCGTGATGACATTCCCGCTGGAGCCGCCGTAGCCATTCCCGCGACGAGGCCGGCTGCTCGAATCACCGCCGCCGCCACCAATGGTCACGATCCCGGTAGGCGACTTGTAGGCGTTTTTGGACGAATCGAGGTTCGTTCCGAGGAGACGGCTGACCCATGACTTGAAGAGCGGAAACAGCATGGGCAGGTTGGTCACGATGGCGGCTGTGAAGGCTTCGCGGACGCCCCACATTCCAGCAAGCTCGGCGCCGTGGACGGGATCCTGACAAGTTTAGGATGGGCACTGATGATGATATGATACAGTGGGCACTTACGATCAGGACGAAAACCGTCTTCAAGATGGCGCAGATTATGATGAACACGCCAGCACCGAGGACAAAGCTCGAGGCAATCTTCTTGTACGTTCGCAGCGTCGACGTCCAGAGCATAGGCAGCGGTATAGCCATGATGTAAATATCGCTGATAACGTTGGAGATGAAGGAGACCCAGATGATGGGTCTGGACTGGGCAGCCTGACAGACATCTAGAGCAGTCAGCAACCGGAGACGGGCGCAACTCAGACGGGGTACTTACTGCCCGGGTCGGGGTTGATTTGCCAGTACTTGTCAATGGGTCGACAGCCTCCCAGAATAGTGACAATAGTCGCGATACCCGTCACGGCGACAATACCGAAGCCGATATAGATGCGTATCTTGTATGTCCGGCCAAGGCCCTCGGTCAAACGGAGGAAAAACGCAAGCATGGACAGCTTGAACATCCATATGAGCGTCGAGTAGCAACTCCAGCCGGCAACCTGAATCTTGGAGCCAATGACACTGCCAAAGGTCATAATCAGCACCCGTACTTTGTTCTATTTGTATCGGAATCCAGACTCACCGCATTGTATACTCGGGATCATCGACGGAGAGTGACGCGCGCTGCTCCGGCGTCATGTCGTTGTTGGCGAAGCCATGGGCGACGGCGCCGACATTCCACCCCAGCGCAGACTGTGCGGCATAGAATATCTGCGTACAAGACAGGTCAGTAATAGTCGAGCGTCGAATCACCTCTACAAATGTGCGAGACGTACGATTCCCAGCCAAACCAGGTAGTCATCCGCCCGCAGATCCCTGAATCCAACGGCCCTGACACGGGCAGCTGTCCTCAACACGGTACAGGCGACGGCCACAGCGAAGAGCGTCCAGATTTCAATTGTGGCCGACAGCGCAGCCTTGGCGGCGGCGGCAGCGGCGGCGGCGTCTGGAGGCGCGGACATGGGCGGGAGGTGGTGAGTGTTGGTTCGAGTATCGTATGTCGTAGCGACTAAAGATGCGTCTATGATTTATCACCGAGGAACGAACGACTGGGGCCAGCCAACGCTATTACCTCATGATGATACCGAATGCAAAAAAAAGTCAAGCGAGACACGAGGGATCCATCCCATCTTGCTGATCGGGTGGATGTGGGCATACATATGTTGACGAGATCGGGTCTCTGGCTGCTGGGTCTGCTGGGTCCGCTGGGGGTGATTCGGCTCTGTCAAGTTTCTTCCGGAGTGTTTTGAGGCAAGGATCGTCTCCTTTCCAGTCTGTCATGTATAAAGTAGGCCCACGAATTGACACCAAGATCCTGCACCTTACAACGAAGTCCGGCTCTCGCTGCGTTAGGGGAATCCGGGATCCCAGAATGCATGAATAGGCCACGGCCCCTGTTTATTTGCAAGTTCTGTATATATTTGTTTGCAGGGATGTAACCAGTTAACACAGGAGATATTGCTTCGTCGTGGTCTACATAATAAGCAAAAAATGCAATTCTCTGGAATCCCCTGCATACGTCCATGTAATCGCCTTGGGGGGGTAACTGATTACACAAACTTGGAGTATCCGGTAACCCTGGAATGCTGCAAGAGACTTCTCCTTTTGACTGCAGCAACCCCGGTCATGCCTCCGTAGTAGCGTCGAGCTTGGCCGCCTCTGGAAGTTGACATATCGTTCCCCATTATGATCCCTGTCTCTCGGCAGGCTGGCAAAAAGTAACCCTTGTAGAATAAAAAAAGGGCCAAAAAATAGCTCGTTCACACCGAGAACGTAGTACGGTAGGGCTGGCCCGACCGTTGCTCGTGCATAAACACCGCTTGTGATATAAAGTGTACTCCATACGCCAGCCGCAGCTCGTAAATATCAGCACGTAAATCTCAGCATGAATTACAGATATCAGTCACCCACTCTCACACAGCCTTTCCTGTCATTCCGGCTATTGCGGGCACGAGCCGGGGCACAGACGCTGTGGCTGGCGCGGGCTGGATATCAGCCAAGCCCCCAACACCATCAACACCACAGACACAAGCCAAGAACGCCAACCACCACCAGGGCTGCCCATCACCCCTGTCTAGTCTGTTTTGCAACGACCAACACCGGCTGCACCTGTCACATCCGGGCTCTGTGTATTCCAAACAACTTGCTCAGCCCCCATCTGGTAGTCATGGCGTGTAAGTATATCCCTCCTCAAGAATGCCCCAGTGGAGAGCGGCATCTTATTCCGCTACCGCTTCCAGCCGTCAATCCTCCCATGTTGGTGGATGGATGATTGACTCAATGCTTGACGGAGAGGAAAGAGGAAAAGTCCGGCTTAGACCCTGCGGCAGAGGATCCCTCGCTTGCGAAAATGGCGGAAAATTGGCCAAGATGAGCCAATGCTACATGGGTATCTGTATCCTTGTCCGTGTCCTCCAACGTTGATACATATATTTCCCTGTACGCGGGCGTCGTCATGGTTTCAAACAGCACAAGACTTGGAGTAGATGTGTCTGTTGGCAGAGCAGAGCATGTCCTTCTGTTACATCACTCTGCCATCACTGATGTGGTGGTGAAACATTTGACCTGAGCCGCGCGATTCCAATTCGCCATGTTTGGCAAAACAAACATAGTTCCAGGAGTAGTTATGTTTGAGACTACTGCTCCAGACCACCGGAAGCCACATTACTAGGTCAACTCCACAGCCCCAGCATGGAGCCAGAGCCAAAGTCTCCGATGTATACGAGCAGAGGCGTTGGGGGAAAGCTTATCAACCCACAAAGTTATTATACACCTTGGACCAGGACACCAGTGTCGCTACCATGTCATTGAAAGGGTCATGTTATCATGCAAGATTTCGTGGGTGTCGGGTCGAGACCCTGTAAGAAGTGCTTCAGAGACTTTTGACGATCATTCAGGGATTACGGAGTACTTCTGATTAATTGATTCACTATTTCACGAGAGCACTATTTCACGAGAGGCGCACCCTTGATACATACTCGTCTGGAAACTTGGAATATATAGATGGTATTTGTAACTTGATAGTTCCTACTCTCTGGGTTCTACACACAAGTGGACTTCATGCCACAGGCGCATAGAAGCTAAACTTGCCCTTGGGGTCGTACTTCTTCTTGAGAGCCTTGAGCTTGGACAGGCGGCTCGTGTCGCTGCCGTACAGGTCGGCGGGCGACTCGTTTCCAAACGAGTAGTTGACGTAGGCGCGAATTGGCTTGTTACAGGTGCCCTTGACCAGAATATTGCGGAGGTCGTTGCCCAGCTTCGCAGCCTTGATATCCAGGGGGCCGCCCTTATCTGAGACGTATGTGATGAGAGGCGCCGACAGGATGTGCTCGCTGCGGAAGGCAAAGGCGGCAGTGCTGGAGCTGATGGCCTGCACACCCTCCACGGAGTAGCCCTCGAACATGAAGAGGGAGTTGTTGTAGGGAGAGTTGCCACTGACGTTTTCGGAAAAGACGCCGTACGCCTTCTCCATGGCAGCGACGTTATACGTGTCGAGGTAGAGTGGGAATCGCGGGTTGGCGGTGCCGAGCTTCTGGCAGGGGATGGAGTCCAGGGCGATGCCGGTCCACCCGGCGAGGTCGTTGAAGTCTCCCGACTGGGGCGCAATGTTGATGGGGTTGAGGTCGTGGAAGGCCTGCGTGTACTTGGAGTCGACGGCCTTGACGCCCTCCTGGATAATGTAGAGCATGATGACGGGGTGCTCGGCGTCAAAGGGGGGGATGTTGAGCCAGTACGACCATGAGATGAGGCCCTCGGGCTGGGTGCCGTTGGCGAGGAGCACATCGTTGCTGGCCTCGTAGACCTCCTTGACCTGGCTGCCGCTGAAGATGATGGTCTCGATGGCCCAGTCCCTGTGCACGATGTCGTAGATTTTGGTCGTGACGGACGTGACGATGGCAAAGTTGTGGCCGGCGCCCTTGAGCGCGTACCACAGGTCGGACCTGGCGTCGACCGTCTTGATGCTGCCGTCGGCGAGCACAACCTGAGCCGATGTCCACTGGTCGGATACAAGACCGTGATGGCCTTGAAGCCATCCGTGGCCGCCGCCTAAGCCGGGGCCCATGTAGCCGACGCACTCGCAGGTTCCGGTGACTGCCCGAGTTAGCAACAGCCCCGTGGTGTTTCTTCTCTCTCTCACACAGCATCTGACCTACCAGTCTGCTTCCCGGCCGCCCACAGCACGTCGGTGACCTTCTTGGACATGGTGCCGCCGCCAATGGTGGCCGACTTGCCGTCCTTGGCAATAGTGACGCTGCTGAGCTGCCACAAGTTGATCTCGATGCCGCTCTTCATCCTGCTGAGTGTCGTGGTCGCTCCGTGGGCGCCATTGAAGGCCAGGAAGGGGATGTTGAAGGCATTGGCGAATTTGATCTGAACATGTCAGCGGCACTCCGTCCAGGCGGCGTCAATCGAACGGTTGGTATACTGACAACAGCGGCCACATCCTGGGCTGTGCCGACCGAGACGACGACGCTGACGGTGGGTGTCCCGAGAATGGACCACCGCGTCGACTGGTTGGCGAACTGCTTGGAGCCAGGAAAGTAGATCCTGGCCTTGCTGGACAGTTTGCCCTGGAGGCTGGCGACGTCAATGGCGCGAGGGACGATGTCCTCAACAGGGCTGCGCGCGACGGGCGCGTTGACGGCGACGGAACCGACGGCCCATGCCGCAATGGCAGTGAGGACCGAGAGACGCATGATAGGCAGTGACGGACTGATCCTCCTCGACTCGATTGGACCTGGTGTAATCTGTAGAGCAGAGATCGGGCTGACAGCGCGTGGCAGCTCCGGGATCAGCAGCCTTTTATCGGTTCGGCCAACTATGTCAGTGGGCCGGGATGCCGTTGGCCCATCGGCCGAGAGACCAGACGCGCGCAGTAGACAGCATGCACAGTGGCGTCGATGCCACGCCGGACGGGTAATTGCCAATTCGGCGATGCATGCCCCCATGCGCCTCAGCTTGGGATGGTCCACATCGCTTACACGGTCCCCTCTCAGCTGGGGAACCATCGAGCGGCCCCTAGGGTCATCATCCGGTCTTCCCACCTACTCCGTATTGCTCTGCATATGTCGCAGTCTTTGCTTGGTACATGTCTTCATCTTCGTTTGCTGGGGCACTTGCTGGCATGTCAGGGAATAACCCTGAACGGGCATGGCTCGGCGCATGAAGAGCAATCTTGGCCTGCCACAAACAGCACCGAGCACCGTCGGCTCCGCAGCCAAGCTTCAGTGTCCGGCGTTCTCGGTTGGCCATGGAGGAGGCTGCTTGCTTGCAGGGTGCTCCATCTCGCAGGGGATACACGTGTGAGGCAACCTCTGGTGTGACGGCGCAGCAAGGTGAACCCTCCAGAACGCGATCTGGCGAGGATGGACTGGCCAGGAGCCCATTCTATTGCCATGTGCCGCGCACCCGGAATAGCACACGAGCTACAGCTACCACATGATTTTGTAAGCGAATCAATAGCTCTCAGTAAGAAACCTCGCAACGGCTATCCACCTTGCCGCCCAATGAAGACGACCAGGGAACCTGCACCTTGGCCCCGTTCGCCATCTTGCCACCTCGCCACCCTCGCCGCGTTGCCAAGACAAATTGAGTTTATTATATCGTAATTTCAATGCAAAATTGGCGCAATTCCCTGATCTCCTGCACGAGTGCATAGCCGCAGCATCGTACCTCGACGGCGGGTACCCAACTCAGATGCACCTAGATGACACTGAAATCGCCATTCATCATCTATAAGCCCCTCCCGCCGATTGTCAAACGCATTGACTCGCGCTCATCCACGGCGAAGTGGCGCGATCGTAGAATCAGGCGCAATGATCAGAAAATGGTCCGTCTCCGCTGTGGTGCTGGTGGTGCTCCAATCTCATCGGCACAACATTGCCACTAGCCACTACAACAACGACAGGGATGTCCACATACCCCATGCCTATGGACCCTGCTTGTCGACTTACAAATGTTTGGATAATCCAACCACTGAAAGTGTATCACTGTACTCCATACTTTGTAGTTCTTTCTTCCCCCGCTGTCTAACAACAGTCACTAGCTAGTGGCAGGGCCAGAAAATGTCTATACTATGAGGCAGCTAGATAGTAAAGCTTGATTCTGTTTACAATATTTGTAGTATATTTTAAGCTGTAGAATGCGGTCTTGTCTTACTAGACTTGGAACAAGGCAAGCTACAAGACGTTGTGGAGGTAATTGCTGTCGAATATCGTCTCTTGTATGGATGGGAGAATCCAAGGATATCAGAGCAGATAGTAAGTACGGAGCAGCTGTTTGACACAGAGCGCAGAAAAGCTTTCGTGCTCAAAAACTGCCATTTTTCGAGCCATATTCATAGCGATTGTGTGAGATTTATGAGAAGCCAAAGCCTATCTTCTTTGGTTGTGAACTCTCCCACCGTGCGCCGACATTGCATTGACTAAACATTCAAGTGCCGACAATCGTTCTCGCCAGAACGCACTTCTCGACTGGCGCAGTTTGGTGAATACTCTGTTAGTTACTAGGTATTGTCGGGCGAATAGCTCGTAATAGAAAAAGCAATGCCAACGCCACCTTTCCAAGTGCCCAACCACATCACGGACACGTCACCATCTGCAGAGCATGCCCCTCGACGGAACACCTGGTTCAGCTACTTTCCCCTCGCAATGTCAGCTTCATCTACGCTCTATGAAGCTACATCGTCATGGCCAGCAAGGCATTTGAGCGATGCCCCCAACACTGATAACCCTACCAGAGGAGGTCCATCTTGCCATCTATGAGCAGTTGAGACAGGTTACTGAAGACTTCATCTGCGAGTGGGGATGGCCTTTGAAAAGAGTCATCGCCAGCCTGCGGCTCACGCACAGCGTTCTGGACAAGATTTACCGCTCAGAGCATTTCAAAAAAGTATCAATCGTCGCCCGCCCTGTCCTGTTTTCGGAGAGGGTCAAGCGATTCAATCAGGTAGCAAGTATTCATCGCCATATTCAGTGAGTCTGCATCTGCGTCTTATCTGCTCAATGAACTGCAATAACCGTTGTTTGAAGAACATTTACAGTTAAATTTTCTGGAGGGGTATTCGAGAGATCTGACGTCGACTACGAGTTTGTGGAAGTTCCCTGTGAAAAAGCTGAAGTACCGGAGACACTTATCGCAGACCTTATTACAGCCCTTCGGACAGTTGCTTCAGCTCGAAATGGGAAGATTCTGAGTCTTTCCCTTGACCTTCGTTTCTTGGATGCAGACTCACGAGAAGAGTTCTCGCGAGCTCTGACAGGCCAAACGATGAAGGTAACGGGGCTATACTGGCACTGCTCGCAGCAGGATGATTTCCCAACAGCAATAATAGCTGCTTGTGAGAACGATTTTTTGCAGCAGTTCTCAATAATTGTACATGGTGACATGGATGATGATGATGAGCATACGCTCTATGGTGAGAAAAGTTTGGCTGTTGGTACGGAGACCATCGGCAGGCTCCACCCGGCTCTATCAAGATTTGGACTTGTGTTCATTCCAGATTACTACCAAGACTTGCCATATATGGGTCCGGAATCCTTTAAAGGAATGGCATGTGCCTTCTCAAATCTCAAGGACTTGACCCTATTCGGCCAGTTTAGAGCCGCCATTGCCCCGGTTAGTTTGCTTGCGATTTAATCCGTCAACATCCACCATTAACCCCGTATAGATATCATGGGTCGGCAAATATTTCCCCGCCCTCAGAAGATTAACTATTACATGCTGTGAAAATATGTTCTCAGATGTAAGCGATGGGGGTGGGTTTGAGAATGTCACCCATAACTGTAACACACAATACGGAGAATCAACATCCAGCGGCAATGACCAACCTTCCACCTGCCTCCGCGAACGACTGGCGCGGAGCTATTTAGAAGAGAATCGACAATTAGAAATGGTTAGGATTTTTGAAAGAGAGGCAGACCTTCGGTGCAGTTGGATTGCCGATTATGACAAGAATGGCGTCTGTCGGGTGCGGCATGTGTGCAATGACTCCGAGTGTTGTAGCTGTCACCACCATGACCATAAGGAGGCAGAGGTTGTGTAAATCTTGTCCTATTGTACAGAGGGTACCCTCCAATGTCGATTTCTTATAGAAGGATCACGGAGCCTTGCATACCGCGAGCCTAAACCCGTAGGAATTCTCCTGGTATACCCACTTACACTATAATCAGTTGCATTATAGATCGTGTTGAGCCTGAATTAGGAAAAGGGTGCTATTTTCAGCCCTACTACAATTCATAGTTTCTTCTCAGATCCTTCACACTCGTATGTAGATGACGGCAGAGGTATGGTATGGTGTAAGCCACCTTCAGTATTTGGTGCTCATTTCCTAATGAGAAGAATATCGGATACCCAATGCCATTAATTGACAGACTTATTCCCTCTCATTTTCATATTGTTCCTGCACTGTGTGTAACGCAAAATTCACAGTTCGTACTTCCAAGTCGCCAGTCGTAAAGCAGGGTGCGGCCCGAATGTATCTCTAAGAGCCTGTAGCTGTCAAGTGCCCTCTGTGGTATTTTAGAAGTACATTTCGATACATATTTATCGCTATTTATATATAGAGCAACAAGCACTGAGAAATAGGCAATAATATACATGGAAGCTCATATCGTATTCCTCGTGACCCTGCAAGTACCAGCTTATCCAGAGTGAATTCAGCCAACAAGATCCCAGCAAGTTACATACTGGCACCTTAGGAGTCTCTAGGGGTTGGATGAAGTTTCAGCGCTGGTAGCTACGTTACGTTCTGCTGGCTTGTAAAGTGACGTAACTTCGTCTGAATAGTCGCTAAGTGCGTGTGAGAAAGTATAAATATGGCTACTAGTCTCCTGTTCTCTGTGTCTCGTTTTCCAAGCTTCTTCAGCTTCCATTCGAACAACTTCTCTCAATTATACAAGCCATTCTTACATTACCAACGTTTACAGTGGCCAACCTAAAGGTATTTACGTTGTCAATTCTCCATGGTATCGCAAGACTACGCATAAATGGCGATTTACTCAGAGATTTACTAGTCCTTTCTTCTTCCCTGCCGCTAGATTCACTCGTCCCAGCCGACAGTAAAGTTGACGTTGCAGTTTATGGTAAAAATGTAGAAAGAACCTCGGACTGAACTGTCATACAGGCGACAGGCGGGTTCGTGGCGGGAACGGCTGCTCGGGAATCTCCTCGCAGGCTAACGATGAGTTTCAAATCAGGAGGTTCAACGTGAACGATGGCAAGTCATGCTATCTGGCACTGGGATGATAACTCTCCGCATATCTTGTACACCTGCCAAGATACTATTTGAAACACGGCGAGGCAATAAGCCGCACAATAACTCAAGTCATTCTCTCTTCGAGATCAATAGACGATACATGAGACTGTAGACTGCAGACTAACTGGCCCACGGTCTCACTATCTGATCGATCTTTTATATCGACCCACTTTAACCGTCCCTCCCGCACGGGAGTGTGGAGACAACCTGAAGGGTGGGTCAATCAGTGAAACGGTTGTACGAATGACTCGGAATAGCTACGGTTGGAGTAATGGTTGGCATTCTCTAGCAACTAAGAGCACTATTGGTGGCCTGACAGACTGCACCAGCGCGCAAGCCCGTGGGCCCCTCAACCCGTCTTGAAAACATCGTATCCATTGCATATTCCCATATACCTTCATCGGTAACGCCTTCCTGGAGGGACAAGCAAGCCTACTTCAATTAACAGACGAAGGGAACAGGTGCCACACAAGAGGAGATGGCGAAGTGGCATTATTGTGGTCATTAGCAGGGTGGCCTTATTGGGATGAACTTTGTACAAATCATCCCATACAGTTGCGCATACCATAAAATACATGCATGGAAAGCGATAGCCACTGATCAACGGATGCTGTATTCGTGTACAGGGTAGCCAGCTCACGCAAGCAAAATATGTCCAATTCCCCAAGTTTTACTTCTTGATAAAAGTTGTACCAGAAACTTCAAGAAATGATGGGCATATTAGGAAATTAGAGACATACTGCGACATTATGGAAAGACTAGGAAGTATTTAGACATGGGAAGCTAGTCGGCGCATTTACAGTAAATCAGCAGTGTTCCCCGGACGCTTGATCGAGTCGGAAGGACATGGGTACGTACCACCAGACAGACAGAACATCGCGGGCCAAATAGTCTCAGCCACCAATGGTTTCAAGAGGGGGGAGATGATGTGAAAAATTGGCGGCCCGTGCTACGAACTTGACTCCTCAAGTCAATGTCCCTTCACCAATTGAGATGCTGATAAGCTTGGGCAGATATCGAGAAAGTGCAAGAGCTGGTCTACCCCACCCGCGAAGCTGACTAAGTAAGGTAAAGAGGGGCTCGCTAGGCCGAAATGGGAGATGACTCTAGGCCTCCAACCGCCTGTCACTCGCATTATCACCACCTCATGTCTCCGTCCACCTCACTTCCACGAGCCTCGACAGCATCAACGTGATGCACGAGCCCGGTCGCTCTGACAGGCGCAATCTACGCGAGCTCCATGGAATGTCCATATTGCCCTTGGACGCTCAAATGATGGGCCGTCAGGCTTGTTCTCGTTGATGGCTGACCGACGCCACCTCACCGTCGAGCCACAGGGAGAAATGCTTCAACACTCCACGTCATGCAGGATGATGAAAGAACCCATGGAGCATATTGAGACTATGTTATGACACTGAGAGGAAATCATTTCGAAACGCAGAGCATCATACCAGCTGCAGTTTGACCAAAACTCCGTCCCTTCGACTACGCCAATTCCAGCCTGAAACCTCGAACAGAATAGCAACCATCCAGCCTCACGGGCTGGCAATTTTTCACCACGTCATGCTAGACACTCATTACTCATCACTGGACTCATTACAGCGACGGTCTGTACCCCGCACCTCCGCCAGTCTTTCTGTCCTCAATGTACGCCATTGCCCAGGCCACTGAGGAAGGTTAATGACGTTGAGATGGCGGTGCGCACCACAAGACAAGGCACTTACGCTGAGCATCCGTTTTCTGCTTGGGTGCCAGGCACCACTGCTCACCAATTCTTTCATCCTCATCTTCGGGACACGCACAGAAGGCGAAATCCGTGCACATTGGTGAGAGATCTGGGGTCGCCAGTCTGACGTCACGCGGTGTCCTTGGAAACCGCCCCTTCGACGACACTTCCCCTGGGTAGTCCTCTAGTTCTGCTAGAACGGAGCTGTGAGGAGCCGGGGGATACTCGCACCATGACCCGAAATGTTGCAACTCAGGTGCGCAGGCTGGCTTGACGTATGCCTTGTGGCGAGGGGAGGGGGCAAAGGGGATGGCTTGGGCCGGGTCTTGGTACGACCGAGATGCGAGGTCTTTTCCACTGTGAGACGACGAACCGAACTTACTACGACCTGAAGGGGCTCGAAGCGCTCTCTCAGTGGCCCGACTGTCCCTAACTGGACGACTGGAATCACGTGCCGCGCCAACACGTGATGGCTCCTCAAGCAATCGACGACGAGGACCTCGATCACTGCTGGTGCGAGTCTTCTCCTGTGAACTGCGGGGGTTTTGCGTCTGCATATCAAGATTGCACGTCGAGGTGGGAGCCTTGGCGCCGCGGGGGGATCCCCTCGGCCTGTGTTGCTGGGTAGCGGTACGCCCTCGCCCACTCAACGACAATGCATCGAGCGAGCTCCTGGACTCAACCACAGTAGACATGACGATTGTTGCTGTCTTTGAAGTGACAAGTCTTCGTTATGGAAGGTCCGTCGCTGATATCTTGGTCACAACTGATGGCGGTGGTGGCGGCCGCTGCAGACGTGATAGGGTATGAGAGGGAGAGGGTATGCGACTCAGATGCCCATACAACTTGGTGCAAGTGTATCAAGGGGGCCGAGTACGATGAAATTGGGTCGAATCAACACTTTCTGGACGTTTTATGGCGTTTTAGTGATGTTCTCAGAAAAAAAGAGATGAAGGAGGAGAAGTAGGGGAAGGAGTGTGAGGGAGAGGGGGGGGGGGAGGCCCTTTTATTAGTACTGGTGGTGACCAGGTAAGCACCTCCTCTGAGCCAATCACATCCACTCCAGGTTGACCCAATACTTCCTCGTCATCGTCCTCCTCCCCACCTGGCATATTCTCTTCACTCACAGTTGTGTTTGACGTTTTCATCAACGCCATGAATGTCGTCGTCGCTGTCGTTGCCTCGGGGTCTTGATGACAGTACCGGCTGTCGATAGATTCCTGTTTCACTTACACCGCCGTCCCTCCTCGTCTCTACCCATCGTGACACTCTCCTCCCCTGCCCGACGACGGCGTCAATGCCTTGAAGTCTCCCGCTGCTTTAAAAATGCTGGCAAGCTCTCCCTTTGTACTTTCACTCCTTTTCTTGTCATTCTGGCGTATCCATGTGGCCTTGTTGTCGTCATCGGGGACCATCGGGGGTAGTCGGGTTGTGCAGCCCAAGAGTCAGAATATCACTCCCGCAGATCAATAGTAGGTTCTACTAGTCATTAGAGCGCCATAGACCCTTCAAAAAGTCATTATCAACTCATTCTTGACTTCTTCTGGCCGCTCGTATACTGTCCCTACGCTGTGTCCTGGCTGCCCGGCGATATCTTGCTCCTACTGATGAAGGAAAGGTGATGCACAATTTCCAGGACGATGCATCAATTTAGTTTAAACCAACGATGACACCCATGCGAAATAACTGCCTCAAACTTTAATCTGCTCTGCGAGGCGTGCATTTATTTTTGGTTATGGAGTGTCGTCGTCTGGATGCCTCAAGATGCACGTGATGCTCCGGCGTCATGGTACGTACAATTCAGGCACCGCACCGATACGTGATACGAGATACGAGACGTCAAGACACGAACAAGCAATGGCAGCATCAACTCTGTAAATAAATTGAAATCTTTCTATTTTTAGTAGTACGAACTCTTCTTTTCGCGGTAGAAGAATCGCATCGCAGAGCCTCGTCCAGTTTTCAGCTTGAGGTGTAGTCCTATGCTGACAGGGGTACACACAACTGCTCTTGCCCACGACCCACCAATTGCACAAGCTCACTTTCACCACCAGCTCATCGCCAAACATACATCCGCCTCATTGCATGTTTCATCGCACATCAAAACCGAGCAATCTGACGTAACCCACCGCGGAAACATGCCCGCTCGCAAGCGCGCTAGTACGGCGAGTGATGCGGCGGCGGAGCCGGTCAAGCGGAGATCAACTCGCCAGTCCGCCGCTGCAGCGGCGATATCCAGCGCGCCAGAAGAAGCGCCACAACAGGCCAAGCCGGTCAGTAAGAGCAATGCCGTAAACGGCACGTCGAAAATTGCAAAGGAGAGCAAACCCATGTCCAAGCCAGCTGCAAAGCCCCCCAAGAACAGCAAGCCCGCCAAGCCAACCAAAGCGCGTCCTCAATCGGCACCAGAGTCCAAGGCCGACGCGTCAAGGGCCGTATCTGAGGACCCCGACGTGGACTCCATACCCACGGTGAACCCAGAGGCACCGCGCCATGAGGGCGAGTGGTACTGGCTCATGAAGGCAGAGCCGGAGACGCGCCTGGAGAATGGCATTGATGTGCGCTTCTCGATTGATGATTTGCGGGCCAAGACGAAGCCCGAGGGCTGGGATGGTGAGTTTTCGTGCCGCTCATCGTCTGTCGAGAATCTGTTGGCTAACCATGCTGATCGGCAGGCATCAGGGCATACGCAGGTGGGTGTTCTGGCTCAAGGAAGATTCGGCGTGTGCCGTCTGTGTACTGACCTGAGCAGCCCGCAACCACATGAAGAACATGAACGCAGGCGACAAGGCCTTCTTCTACCACTCCAACTGCAAAGAACCCGGCATCGCAGGTATAATGGAGATAGTCAGAGAGTTTTCCGAAGACAGTAGAGCCACCTCCCCCCCTCCAGCCCGTTCCTCCCCTTCCCGACAGACTAACATGTCCCCGTAGAAAGCGCCCGCCGCCCAGGAACACCGTACTACGACCCGTCCTCCACGCGCGAGAAACCCCGCTGGTCCCTCGTGCACGTCGAGTTCCGCAAGAAGTTCGCTGTGCCCATCACGCTCAAGGAGCTGCGCGAGCTAGGCCAAAACGGCGGCCCGCTGGCGGAGATGCAGATGCTCAAGCAGTCGAGGCTCAGTGTTAGCCGCGTGGGTGCGGGGGAGTGGGAGGCGCTGTGCGAGATTGCGGATCGGAAGGCCAAGGAGGCTGGCTTGGAGCATGAGGTGTAGGTGGTCTGGGTCTATGGCAGCGGGAGTGATGGGGTTTTGTGGAGAAGCCCGTGTATGAAGGTGATGGAATTACGCATTTATACTAATATTGTACTTTGTTACACGTTAGAGGTGTTCGAATTGTGGGAGGCTAAGCATGGTTGTGCGTATGCGCTATTCCTGTCTCTCGGCAGCGACTCAGACACGACCATGCATCCATCTATAGTGAGGGTGGAGCACGAGGTAGGTTCATGGCAATGACAGACGTGATGCTACAGCGCAGCTTATGCCTACGGGCCAAACGGCCAAAATAAACTGATGCGTCCAACATGGTAAACCTCTTCCGTGCTCTGGCGAGTTGCAGTGAAGATGGCATGGCGGGGGAGTGGGTTGTGATCCCACAAGTAATCGTCAATATCCCACTGGCTGGTGCTTATTGGCTGGTGTTTATTGCCCTGCAGATTGTAGAAGGACTCATTGGCAGGCAGGTAACAGGAGGCTATCAATCAGGCAAGTTTCACATTTCGACATAGAAATACACAGCCCGCGGCAGCTGCCTAATCGGGTAGCTCCTAAACCTCAGCAAGCCACGGGTATACAATTGACTCAACCATGCTAACACAGCAACTTCTCCAAGAAGCTGAGCATGGACTGCAGCTCTTCCAGCTGCCCACCCGCTTCTAGCATGGCAATTTGATGGTTTTGTCTCATAATCGCAGTGGTAACCAACGTCATATCGAGTTCATCAACGTTGAGGTCCTCATAAAATCGCACAAGATGAGCATCCACGTCGTGAAGCATGTCCGGGCTCAAGGAAATAAACCTGGAATACGACAAAACTCTTTCCTCCCCGGAGCTAGTGTCCGAATCGATCCATTCTGAGCCGTTGTTTGTCAGAATCGTTGCAAGCGCTTCCTGGACAAGTGTGAGGGTGGTGAGAGTTGCAAATGCCCGCGGGATGCGGAAGATGACATTGGACTTCGAAATTGGCTTGAGACAAAGAGGGCGGACGAGCTCATCAAGCAGCTTCAAGTGGTCCTTGATGTTGTATAGCTCTTTTCGAAGGCGCACCGCGGTGGGGTGGGGGGGGGACTGCGATTCCGGCCACCGGTGGACGGTCCAGACTCGGGATCTCCATGGGGAGGATGAATGGGAAAGCTCAGGAGCCGCGTGTGGAACTCATCGAAATCCCTGCAGGAACTTAGCGTCCGAGAGTTTTTGATCGGAACTCCTGGTAACACTCACACTTTAAAAATAGGCAGAAACATCTCCATCGTCGTCACACAGTCGGACAAGCTCTTGAGGCTGTCGTTTGGTGGGCTCTCAAGCTGACTACCCACATCTTCTATGAGATACTGCACAGTTGACACCCACTCAAACAGGTTCTTGTTCAGAGGCGTATCGATTGCAGCAGTGCCCCAATCACGGCCGTGCCATTGCTTGGCACATGCTGACACAATGGGCTCAAGGGTGCCGACCTGCCTGCGTAGTGATCGGACTAGTACGGGCAGTTCTGTTGCCGATATCTGGGACGGCTTCGCTTGTTCGAGTCGCTTGGACAATGCATCGATAGCACTGATGAGAAGGCATAATGCGGAGTGATGCGATACCGGATCATCAGACGGCTGAGGCGGCAACAGAGCGGCATGGGAATCATCCTGAGAGTTGTCAACGTCGTAGGTGGACAAAGGTTCGTCAACAGCGCTGCCTGCCTCTCGCCACTGCGTGTATGTCGCGACTTCTTTGTGACTAGGCAGTTCCTGATATGGTGTGACATTGGCCAACACGTCTGCTGGACTCTCCGAGTCTCGGCTCAAAATCTCAGATGGTGGCGATCCAGAGAGTGGTCGACTATTGTGAGGACTGGGCTGTTCCACCAGCGACAGGTCGGATGCGGAGTGCAAGGATTGTTCTAGGCCAGCATTGTCTAGATGCGCAGTGGAATCGGACGCAAGAGATATGACGGAGGTTCTCTCATCGTCAATCTCTTGCCAGTCGTCACTGATGCAAGCCATACCCGTGATTTGATCTGGAGAGGACTCCCTGATACAGAGACGTTTTTTGCAAACGACAACTTTCAAGTCGACGCGAGAGTAGGACAAGGTCACAACAGCACAGGTCTCATCCCCATTACGTGTCCAGTCCAGGAAACGGACATTGGGAGCTATGACTACAGAGTCAGCAAGGCAGACCAGGCGCTGGAAAGGTTTGACGGTGCGGGGCCTGTGGCTGCAGCAACACTCCCGCATCAAGAGGGCAACCCACGAGTCACAGGCCGTCAAATCAGGTCATGCTTTTCGAGCACACATGGTGCTCGTCTCCAGCGAGGCTGGAGATGTGGTAGGTCCGCGGATCATGTGTGTGCTCATCGGGGCGGGCAATGGTGTGTGGCTGCCTAGTTCCTGGCAGCCCAGGAGGCGGGCAACTTGCAGTGATGGTCGGCAAACTCCGGTTTGCAGAGAAGATGCTAGTACCGCGAACTGATGGCATTAAAAGAAGAAGAAAAAAAGAGCGCTGGGCAGGGCAAGCTGAAGATGCACAAAGAGCCATAGTAGTGTTTGTAGAGGGTGAGACGAGATGAGTCGAGATGCTTTGCCAAGGCAGCATGGTATGAGGCCACAATAGAAGTACTCGGCATTGGTGCCCGTGGTGGCAGTTGCCCGCTAGCCTCTCTGGTGGAGCCCCTGCGTGGGCAGGATGGTACGTGATTTAGTGGAGGGCAATAGGCCTGATCGGCTGGAGGATGGTGCATAACTCTGAGATTGGGGGTGGGAATTTCAAAAACTCACAAGGTCACATTTCCCTTTTGGGTACCAAAACCTGTAGTAGTCTTGAGAATCTAGACTTCCACTGCATCTGCTGCTTTGTTAGTTCATGGTTCAAGTACTCCGAATGCTCGGTACGTACTCGGTACTGCGAACACATCTCCATCACCAAGATTGCTTCATCTTCACTCCTCCATCTCAACAACCCAAAATGAAGCTATTGGCGTTTACGGAACATCTACTCCTCGAATCTCCCAAATCTGCGTCCCAACGTGATCCAGACCCAGACCTGATGAAGGCAACTACCCTTCGCCAGCGTCGCACAGCAAATAGCCAAAGCGAAGCTTCCCAGAACGCCGTTGCAAAAACCTCGCGGCAACTCCTTGCGCCTCAAATTCTTCGGGGAACGGATATTTCCGAAAACTTCAGCTCCTTTCTCGATTTCAATTGCCCTACATGTCGCAACGGTCGGGGCCCTAACAGGCGTGATGGAGCGTAACCCCAGGTCAACTGCCGTTGGTTTGCCATTGCTTTCATATTGTCGCATCGCCACTGTGCACCATGAAAAGGTCAAATGGCATGATTGTTCTGCATAGCCCCAGTGAAAAGTCCATATGAGGCGCACCACGTTTCAGTGCTACCAGTTTGTCTTATACACCTCGACAAGCTCTGTGCTCGTGCTCACGACCCACGAGTATCACCTCAGCTTGGAGTCGGGATTTGCAAAGGCATCGTGATTTCAACATGGCAAAATGCCACTTCCTCGTACTCTTCAGTGCTACTGCTTCCTCCGCCGCGACCTATCACGACGGCAAACTCGCCAACCAGCATCATGAACAAGATCACTAGTGTCGGGAAGCAATATAAAGACACAGAACGTGGCACTTGACCATTTCTGACGAAGCACCCGTGCCCAGGTCCGACAGTCCCCATTTCTGGATCGTAAAGACTGCTTACTCCGCCCTAGAACCATGGATCTTCACTATCTAACTGGAGCGGGCGGCAAGTTCTGCAAATTTCGTCCCGATTCATCAGCAAAAAGGAAGTCCCTCGTCAGCAACCCTTGAGTGCCTCAACACGATTATAACAAGGTTTGAGCCTTTCGCCACCGCCTGTACTAATGACATTCTCCTTCGAGGTAGTCAAGGTCTGTTTGCTCGACTGTTACGATTCTCGTGTAGTGCATCTAGGTGTGAACCACGACAGCGTTCATACCACCCATGGTGTCCATGCCGAAACGAGTTGATTCGGCATCGCTTCTCGCTACCCCAGGGGATGCCCTCATTAATACAGATGAACCACCCAAATTCCAACCACTCTGGAAGACAGCTCATATCAGGAGTCACCCTCGTGGCAGGTTTCGCCGAAGGGTGTGCGGTATCGGCAGTTCATGCCAGAATAAAGGCTGCACCACCAGCCGCTGCGAGAGTATTTCTACTAGCGGGTTTCGCCTTTTGAGACGTAATCCATCGATTGACCTCTTACCATCGGTGGTCAAAAAGCCTCTTCAAACCATCATCATGATCTCTCTTACTGTCAAGCGAACAAAGATTTCCCACCAGACCTTGTCAATGGCACGGGCCATGTCTGTGGCCATGCCCGAGGCCATGCGACTGGCACACGACTACTCTATACCGCTTACCCAGGAACACACCATGCCCCCTGGCTTTACTGCTAGCGTTGGGCAACTGGAGACGTTTGTACTTCCCGAAGCCGTATCTGGTTCGCTCTATGATCAAGCCATGGCAAAGTCCATGATCTCCGCTTGGCGGCGAGATGGCATTCTGCAGATTTCGATGTCCAAACTACAGCAGCAACTGTACGAGTGTGCCGACGCAGCAAGTCGGAGGTTCTTTCGACGCTCACCAGCGCAAAAGCACCGCTGTGTGGACTCTCAGAGCTACGGCGGGTATGTTGCGTCTGGCGAAGAGATGACCAATGGCGTTGCCGACTATTCGGAGATTTTCACTGTTACCAAAGATCTATCTCGGCAAGATGAGCGCGTTGTACGAGCCTGGCCTTGTCACGGTCCTTGCCCTTGGCCGGATCAGAGTATGGAGTCTGACATTGGTCGTTACATGAGCGATCTGGCCAAGAGCGGAGGAAAGCTCCTTCAAATGATTGAAATGGGGCTGGGTGTTGCCCCAGGTTCGTTGAGGAAATACGTCAATGACGGCTGGCATCACATGCGAGTGCTCAGGTGAGTCCTCTCAAAGACCAAAGCAAGGAACGGCTGTTCATCATTGAGTATTGTAGGTTCCCCCACCGAGACTTGACAAATGGCAAGGGGAAGAAGGGCCGCGGCATTGGGTCTCATACCGACTATGGGCTGCTCGTCATTGCCGCGCAGGATGAAGTTGGTGGTCAGCAAAACGTCCACTTCACATGGCTCCTGTCCACTAATTGCCATCTAGGGTTGTTTGTAAGACCTCCTGACCAGAATGAGATATATGCCAATTGGGAAAAAAGCTCTGCTGGCCACAAGGAAGATGACGCCGGCTGGCTATACGTAGAACCCACTCCCGGAGTCTTCACTGTTTTCCCTGGTGATTGCTTCTCTCTCTCGTCTTGCGACGACAAAAACTAACGCTTAGCCAGGCGACATGATGCAATACATGACCAATAGCTATCTGCAATCTACGCCGCACAAAGTTGGTCTGAACACTCGGGAGCGGTTTGCCTTTGCTTACTTCCACGAGCCCAACTTTCGTTCAGTCATCAGGCCACTCGAGGGCTACAATGCGGGCCAGTCGCCGGTTGAGGGCATCCACTACGGCACTCACTTCACCAACATGTGCCTACGAAACTATCCTGACCGCATGACGACTAAGCGCTTGCTGCTTGAGGATCGCTATCGACTTCTGGATACTGAGGAGCTGCGCGAGGATCATGTGTGAGATTTGTGTGGATAAAGGGAGGCTGGTCGGCGTGTTTTTCCATGACACCGAAACGACTTATTTTCATGCAACGGTGGAAGAATAGTCCGATATGAAGGACGGTGATGGCGTCGATACCATGAAGGGGATCTAGCGTTTGTGCCTAAAACCCCTGCGTGCACTTTATAGCATCTGTTGCTGCGCTCTTTGCTCACATTCCCCGCCTCCAATAAGGTGTTCAAATAGGTGGTTTCAACGACATGAACAGTCCCATTTCAGGTGACGCATGGTCCAACGGCTTGTCGAGGCAATAAAACAACATTTATTTATGATGTGATAAATCTTGGCGACAAGGCGTCCCTACGCTCCACGTCATGTCGCATAGCAGAACTTTTATAGCCCCAACTTGTCGGAGAGAGACCTGAACATAGCGGTCCGAGTAAATATGACGTCCGTTACTGCCCTTGGGTAGCAAGTGGCCTTGAGAGCAGAGACGGAGTTTGCGTACGAGCGAGCGTAAACCGACTCCACGGCCTCTCCAGGACCCTTGGAGGAGCGGTGCGGAGCCTCGGTCACTCGGCATGTGGTGGATGCCCACAAAAAGCCTCACGGCCTCAACGCCTACTTAATCTTGGTGTACAGATCTTATCTGATCCCGGTTCCAGACTCCAAATATTACGCAGTAGCCCTGGTGTATGGGGCAAGTCACCCAAGAGTTTACGTTATGGAGTGCCTCAGAACAGTGCTGCCGTGCTTGTTCAGAGCCTTGCCACCATTGGGAATATATTGGGTGTCTAGAAGCGTGAAGGGTGGCCAAAAGACGGCCTGCCAGTTGGGTGCACCGTTGCGTCTAGGAGGGAGTGATACGCATGAGAAGCGCCATGTTCTCGCGAATAGCTCGGGCTTTGCTATCATGGCGGCATTTACCACCAGACCAACTCTCGATAGTGCATTTCCTCTTACGTGGTAGCCACGTTGATCCACCTGTATTCTCGTCACTTGTTAGGCTCTCGGCCCTCGAGTAATCATGCTCAAAATACTGATGACGCGTGCATCCCATGTGTCTGGCATCCCCAGCCATCGCCGCCAAATATGGATGCGAGATGCAGGCCGTATCAAGGGTGAAGCGCGTACTCGGCTTGCAGCAATCTTCCATACGTCCTAGACGTCGCCCCGTCCTACCTCATCCAGAGCAGGGCCTACATCTAGGCAGGCGTCAACTATGGAATAGTCGGCAGCGAAGTGCGTTGCCAGAGATGGCACAGATGGGCCGACGCCGCGATGTAGAAAAATGCCGTTGATGTCATAATCGGGCAATCCTGAGTCAACTAGCAAGGTTGAAATGGCCCTAGACGGAGCGTCTGAGGCTGGGCCAGCAAATTTGAAATTGCAGAGTACGTACTCGGTACTCGGCGGCCCAGAGCCTAGAGGGTCTGCGTGACCTTGCCGGCGCCATCGCTGGTTGGTGGCGCTGAAGCCAGAAACAAATCAGGCCATGGCAGAGAACCGATACGACGCGGTACAATTTGGATCCAGCCCTTCGGGCGGCGAACCGCCTCCGAGCGCATCCTGGTGCGTGCTGGTAGGTGGTGAGGGATGCAGAGGCAATAATGCTTCACCTGAAGGTACCGCCCAGTACCGAACCACGCAATGAAGCACTGCGCCCCAGGGAACCATCACAGCCGCCTAGCCCGCTGGACACCCTCTGGACACCCTCTGGACGCCCTTCTGTAGTGATAAGCGCAGCGCCATCACGACGCCGTAGTCGAAGAGCATCCGCGACTCGGCCAACCCGCTTTTGCTCACTCCGTAAATTCTCGCATCGGCGAAGCCTTTTTGGGCGCCATCCTTCGCCCTATCCGCCTTGCCTGGCGGACGGATCCAGCAAATGCTATTCCATGCTGCCCATCCTCCCCACGTTGGTCAGAACTGACAAGCTAAAACACTTGCTCCGAACTTCCCAATCTCGCCAAAGAGTGGGGAGGCCCCGCGGGAGTTTTGCCCCCTAGGCCCTGGAATAACGTGCTACTACGGAGTGCTGTTGGCAGCGTCTGTTCCTCTTTTTTTTTTTGCCCTGCCTCCTGGCTTATCGCCCCTCGGCGTGCTATCTATAACGTGAGCCGGCAGATGTAACTCGTACACCGCGGCACGCGAGGAGCACCGCAGGTTCTGCAGTACAGGGTACTTGTGAGACTAGAGTTAAACTTGTATTAGTTCTTCTCTCGACCACGGCGTTATCCTCTCCCCATCTCCATTACCCTCATTTTCTCTTCTCCCCTTTCTCTTGTCCTCCTTGCTGCAGTTCGGTACTGGCGAGCTGCTACTCTCATTTACCCTCGCCGAACGTGGTGTTTGCTAATCGCCCTCAACTGGCCATTGGCATCTGGAATATTGCGGCACCCCGTCGTCGTCGTCTCCGCCTGCCCTCAAGGTTGCATCCTGTTTCCGTGCCACCGAGAAGCCTACAAGCTTCAACAGCGTCACCGGCTGTAAGACTTGCCCCAGACTCTCCTCCTTCCCTTTTTTCCCCCCTCCGTCGCTCTATGCATCCCTCTGCGTGGTGGCCTCTCTCGGTACTGACACACACAGGCTCCTCCTCATCCCGTCCTATCCCAGGCGGCCGGCCGGAAGAATCAAGTCCTCGATCGTGCCCTTCGAACCCCAATGTCAAGATAATACCACTTGTCGACTCCCAACATGATCTCCTCGTACTTGCTCCCAACCCGCTTCCGTGGGGAGCCGTCTCCCTCGC
This sequence comes from Calcarisporium arbuscula, assembly GCA_009828645.1. Lineage (NCBI taxonomy): Eukaryota > Fungi > Ascomycota > Sordariomycetes > Hypocreales > Calcarisporiaceae > Calcarisporium > Calcarisporium arbuscula. The sequence goes on along the minus strand of WBSA01000027.1, from coordinate 473,701 downwards.
AGAACGCGACGCCGTCGTGGCTCTCGAAGAGAGTGACGCCGCTGCTGCAGTTTCTCTCCCGCCTGGCGTGCTCTCACCCCATCCACACGATTTGCGTTCTCGCCGTCCTGGCCAGCACGTCGTATGTCGGACTCCTACAGGATAGCCTGTTCGACAGCTCCTTGGCCTTCACCAAAACCGCCGACTGGTCCTCCCTGGCCAATGGCAGCAGAAATGTTCGTGCCGGGCCCGACACCGCCTGGAAGTGGCAGACGGTTACCGACCAGGCCACCGACAGCACCGGCGCCGAGAACCACATCGCCCTCGTGAGCCTCGTCTTCCCAGACTCCCTCCTGACGGAGTCGGCCTCCACCGCTCCGAGGTCCCACGCTGTGCCGATGCCGCAGAACCTATCTGTCACGCCGCTCCCGCCCACCGAGAACCCCTTCACCACGTATGCTCAGGACAGCATCCTCGCCTATGCTCTTCCCTACGAGCAGGCCGCCCAGTTTCTCACTGCCGCTCAGGAGATCCCCAATGAGGACGCTGAGGAGACGGTGACGAGCCATGGCCGCGAGAAGAAGACGTGGATCATGAAGGCCGCCAAGGTCAACACTCGCAGCACTCTCGTGCAGTGGGTCAACAACTCGTGGAACGATTTCTTGGACGTGCTCAAGAACGCCGAGACGCTCGACGTTGTCATCATGATTCTCGGCTATCTGTCTATGCACCTCACTTTCGTCTCGCTCTTCGTGTCCATGCGCCGCATGGGATCCAACTTTTGGCTGGGAATGAGCACCTTGATTTCGTCCCTCTTTTCCTTCCTCTTCGGCCTCGCCGTCACAACCAAGCTGGGCGTTCCCATCAGCGCCATTCTTCTGTCTGAAGGCTTGCCGTTTCTTGTTGTGACCATTGGCTTCGAGAAGAACATTGTCCTCACCCGCGCCGTCCTGAACCATGCGATCAAGTATCGCCGAACTCAGGCCCAGGACAGCAACTCTGGAAAGGATTCCGCACATGCGCCACAGAACATGATCCAGTTTGCCATTCAGGCCGCCATCAAGGAAAAGGGCTATGAGATCATCCGCGACTACGCTATCGAAATTCTTATTCTCATCCTCGGAGCCGCTTCAGGAGTGCAGGGCGGCCTCCAGCAATTCTGCTTCCTCGCCGCCTGGATTCTCTTGTTCGACGGCATCCTGCTCTTCACGTTCTACATGTCCATTCTCTCCATCAAGCTCGAGATCAACCGCATCAAGCGCCACGTCACCATGCGCCGGGCTCTCGAAGATGACGGTATTAGTCGACGGGTGGCTGAGAAGGTGGCCGAGAGCCAGGATGACGACAGCTGGCCTCGGGTTGACGGCCAGGAGCCCGAGGCTTCTCTGTTCGGCCAGAAGATGAAGAGCAGCAGCGTGCCCAAGTTCAAGGTGCTCATGGTGTCTGGCTTCGTCCTGATCAATGTCATCAACATCTGCACGATTCCCTTCCGCAGCACTACTTCCTTCTCTTCCTTCTCGAGCTTCCGCTCGTGGGCCGGAGGTCTCGGCGGCGTCGTTTCCATCCCCCCCGCGGACCCTTTCAAGGTTGCCGCCAACGGACTGGATGCGATCCTCGCGACCGCCAAGTCCAATCTGCAGACAACCGTCGTCACCGTGTTGACACCGATCAAGTACGAGCTCCAGTACCCTTCGGTCCACTACGGTCTCCGATCAACCGCAGCCAGCGAGTCTGGTAGCCAATTCGACAGTTACGGTGTGGGTGGTCGCATGGTCGGCGGTCTCCTCAAGAGCTTGGAGGACCCCGTCTTGTCCAAGTGGATCGTGATCGCCCTGGCTCTCAGCGTCGGCCTGAACGGCTACCTGTTCAACGCAGCCCGATGGGGCATCAAGGACCCCAACGTGCCCGATCACACCATCAACCGCAATGACCTGGCCCGCGCGCAGCGATTCAACGATACGGGCTCGGCAACCCTGCCCCTCGGCGAGTACGTTCCCCCCACCCCGCAGCCCACCGAGCCCGCCACTCCCGCAATCACCGATGACGAGGGTGACTCCATGTCCATGTCCAGGCTGAGGCCCGACGACTCCGAGATCCGGGCGAATGACGTTCTGGAGAAGTTGTTGGCTGAGAAGCGAGCTCCCGAGATGTCGGACGAGGAGGTGATCAAGCTGTCCATGCGTGGCAAGATCCCCGGCTACGCGCTCGAGAAGACTCTCCAGGACTTTACCCCGAGCCGTCAAGATTAGGCGCAGCATCATTGCCCGCACCAAGGTGACGGAGGAACTCACGCACGTTCTGGAACGGTCGAAGCTGCCCTACCAGCACTACGACTGGGAGCGGGTTTTCGGCGCCTGCTGCGAGAATGTCATCGGATACATGCCCATCCCCGTCGGCGTGGCCGGCCCCATTGTTATCGATGGTCAAAGCTACTTCATCCCCATGGCTACTACGGAGGGCGTCCTCGTCGCCAGTACCAGCCGCGGCTGCAAGGCAATCAACGCTGGCGGCGGCGTCATCACCGTCCTGACCGGCGACGGCATGACGCGCGGTCCCTGCGTCACGTTTGAGACGCTCGAGCGGGCCGGCGCGGCCAAGCTGTGGCTCGACTCCGAGGCCGGCCAGACGATGATGGCCAACGCCTTCAACTCGACCAGCCGAGTTCGCCCGACTGCAGGAGATGAAGACGACCATGGCGGGCACCAACCTGTACGTCCGATTCAAGACAACCACGGGCGACGCCATGGGCATGAACATGATTTCCAAGGGCGTGGAGCACGCCCTCACCGTCATGTCGACCGACGGGGGCTTCGAGGACATGCAGATCGTCACGCTCTCCGGCAACTTCTGCATCGACAAGAAGCCGGCCGCCATCAACTGGATCGACGGACGAGGCAAGAGCGTCGTGGCCGAGGCCATCATCCCCGCCGAGGTGGTCAAGAGCGTGCTGAAGAGCGACGTGGACGCCCTCGTGGAGCTCAACATCGCCAAGAACCTCATCGGGTCGGCCATGGCCGGTGCCATGGGTGGATTCAACGCTCACGCGGCCAACATCGTGGCGGCCATCTTCCTGGCCACGGGGCAGGATCCCGCCCAGGTCGTCGAGAGCAGCAACTGCATCACGATCATGAAGAAGTAAGTCTCTTGCCACGGCGAACCACCTCCCCCCCCCCCTCCCCCTCCCCAACCACAACAACGATGCTAACGTGACGCAGCCTCCACGGCTCCCTGCAAATCTCGGTGTCGATGCCGTGCATCGAGGTGGGCACGCTCGGCGGCGGCACCATCCTGGAGCCCCAGAACTCCATGCTCGACCTGCTGGGAGTCAAGGGCTCCCACCCGACGAACCCCGGCGACAACTCCCGACGCCTTGCCCGGATCATCGCCGCCGCCACGCTGGCCGGTGAGCTGTCCCTGTGCAGTGCCCTGCAGGGCGGGCCACCTCGTCAAGGCCCACATGGCGCACAACCGAAGCACAGTCCCTTCGCGGTCAAGCACGCCTGCTCCTCAGGCGAGCTCGTCATCAATCGCGATGACGGGTGCGTCCAGCAAGAAGCGGTCAAAGCGGTAGTCGGCGACGGAGACGCGGAGGCGGGGAGACGGGGAGACGGGGAGACGGGGAGACGAGGTGAAGGAGTAGATCAGAAAGGGCGTGCTGCCGTCAAGCATAGCCGGTGTTAGCAAGGAGTTTACACTTTTGGATGAAATGAGGTTACGCAGCTTGCAAAGATAGATGTCCTCGTGGGTATGCAGGCTGCATTTGCAGATAGATGTGTTCTTTTATAACAGTACATTTTGAACTTTGAGGTCCCACCCACCCGTAAAGCCCATCTCCATGTCCGCGTGTCCCTCTCTCAAGACGAGGCCTTGACCCTAGCCACATGGGCCCCGTCCACGGACGTCATGATGACCCCCTTGGCGACCAAGCCAGCTCGAACACGGCTCCAGCCCGCGGCATCAACGGGCCGCGTGCCCTCCTCCACGATGTACGTCGCAAAGCCCTCGTCCACCGCATGCTCCGCCGTGGCCTTGACGCAGTAGTCGGCCGCCAAGCCCACGACGAACACGTCGGTCACGGCAGCCTCGCTCAGCATGGCGGCCAGCCCGCTATCGCTCAGGCGAAAGGGGTCGTAGAAGGCCGAGTACATCTCCACGGTGGGGTCGCGGCCCTTGTCGAGCACGACGTCCACGCGCGCCAGGTCCAGCTCCGGGACGAGCCGCGCGCCGGGCGAGTCCTGGACGCAGTGCACCGGCCAGAGGGTGGTGGTGTAGGCGCGGGAGGGGTCGTCCGGGTGGGCGATGGTCGTGGTGGACGTGTAGGGCTCCTTGGGCGGGGAGCCGGGGTGGTTCGCGGCGAAGGAGACGTGGTCCGCCGGGTGCCAGTCTCGGGTGGCGACCCTGAGGGCGAAGGGGAGGGCGAGGAGGGCGTTTAGGGTCGGGGAGATGGAGCGGCCTCCTGGGACGGCGAGGGAGCCGTGCTGCGGGTTGGTCGTCAGGGCGTGGTGAAGGGGTGAGCAGACGACGGATGGTGAGGCGATGCCATGAAGACGCGGGTTGTAGATGAGGACATGACGGGGGTAGGGTAAGAACTCACTGGCGGGCAAAAGTCTTCCTGGAAGTCGATGATGATGAGGGCAGGCTTGAAGGGCAGGGGCATGGTGACGGGCTCGACGAGCGATCGGAGGCTGCAGGGGTGTGGATGAGGGCGTGGTTTGCGAGTGAGATTAGATGAGTGGTGACGGCGGATGAGATGCGATGAGATGCGGGATGCGATGAGACACGATATGCGATGAGACGCGGTATGCGAGATGAGATGAGACACGTTGCGCACGAACGCACCTCGACAGACTCGACAGAGCTGCGTTTATAGTCCCGGCAGCAAGCCGCTATCGCAGCGTCGACATCTCAGATTCATGCCGCTCAAACCAAGATACGGGAGACGCCACTGATTGGTCCGCGTCAGGCCCCACGTTCAGGGACAGCGCTGACCAGGCTGGTGCCGTGGCTGATTTGGGTTGAAAATGTCATACGCGAGGGGCGGTGCGCAGTCTGGGTTTGTGGGTGATGTGCCGTGCTGTGAAGGGGATGCCTGGTGTGGGAGTTGTGGAGTGACTTGAATGGAAATGACACGACTGCCAAGTGTAGAGGACATGTCGTGATCTTGTACTGCTCCCAACTAGGACCAAGGCAGGCAATCAATTGTTGGAGTTGGATGTCGATGTGTGTAAGCGTAAACATACGCTACCCTGGATGCCATCAAATGTTGGCGAGGACACTGTACCTGGGTCTTGGAGGACAGCATGGGAGTCTCGAAGCAACTTGTCGACCACAGAGCATTCACTAAGTGGATGAAGTACGAAGGATGTAAGTATGTGCGATACCGACTTGTTGACCAATCAATCATGCGTCTTTACCTTCTAGGAGTTAAAAAAAGAGAAAAAAAGACACACACACACACACAGCAAGCGATCAATGCAAAAAAACAGCGCCCGTCGATGGGATAGGAAAAGCCCGATGCGGGGGTCGAACCCGCAACCTTGAGATGGTGAACTCGTAAGAGTCTCACGCTCTACCGATTGAGCTAACCGGGCAGGTCAACTGCGAGCTGCTGCCGTGACGGAGGCGAGTCATAATGCACCTATGAGCCTGTGAAGAGTTTTCCCGTTAGGTTTGGATGGTTTTGCATGTTTGGTGGGACGGAATGGGGTTCGTTTTAGAGTTGCGGGCCTGGTCTGTGCTGGGTGTGGGACTGTGTTGCGTGTAAGTGAGTGTGAGACGGTGAGTGAGTGTAAGTGCGAGTGGGATTGTGTATGTGAGAGTGAGTGAGTGTGTGGGTGAGTGAGTGAGTGCGGTTGGCTGACTTGCATGCCTCGGACAAGATGTGCAGGAGAGATGTGCAGAAGAGATGTGCAGGATAGATGTGCAGGAGAGATATGCAGAAGAGATGTGCAGGATAGACGTGTATATGAATGCAATAGACGCCGAGGGCATCCAGCACAAGCACAAGCACAAGCCAAGCACGTCGGACAATAGCCCCATGGCCATTGTACTCGTGCACCACGACGCATCTCAGTCCCAATTGCCTCACCTCTACACTCCAGGAGCCGCCGGATCCATCGTAGAACAAGAGCAACACGCTCCATGTCTGCACCGCCCTGGTACGTTCCGTCAGGACCATCAGCCGCGGTGCTTCGCCAACACCCTCCCAAGACCCGAAACCCACCTATGGCTGCTCCTCAAAGCTCCGGGAATAGCCTTCCAAGTCTATGCGTCCAATCCAACTTATCGGGGCCTATTCCGAAAACGGGACGGCGAGCCATCTCGTGGCCAATCCCAGATCCCCAAGATGCAAACCACACTTGCCACGCGAGGAGTGACCCCTTCATAGGAGGCCTTGGACATCTGGAGAAGTTAAAATGAGGTCAAACCGAGAGTTGAACCAGAGTCGAACCAGAGTTAAACCAGAGCCAAACCAGAGCCAAACCAGAGCCAAACCAGAGCCAAACCAGAGTCAAACCAGAGTCAAACCAGTGTCAAACCCAAAAGAGAACAGGCAAGGCATCCGTAGCACCAGCGTCATCCCGCAGTCCCCATGACCAATCACCGAGGATTGATGACACTGCCAACTCCAACACACATTATACGAAGAAGCTGGAGCTATTCCCACGAGCCATCCAACCTCCATGTCCTGTTCCGAAGAGTCAAACCCATCTCGATGCGTCATCTTGAACAATCTCCAAATGACATCGCCACATGCACTGTGTACCTCGCGGAGACCAGAAAATAATTTACATTGGGCATCAAAACTATTGAACATAAAGTCAACGACCCAAAGGCCGAACTGGATAACCACAAAACATACAACTCGGACTACAAAGCAACATCATACGGCGGGTACATGACGGACAGATGCAGTCGCAGATCAGCCTGCAGGAAGAGATTGACACAATCAAGGACAGGCGACGAAGCCTATGTGACCCAAATGTCGGACTCTAACATCCATTACTGACGCGGACACTGCATTCTAATTCGGATCATGTGAGATAACAGTACAATATTTAAGAGGCGCATTTGTTCACTTCATATGTTGTTGACAAGGGACCAAGGCAATTGTAGACAGCAACTACGCAAAGCTCCAAGAAACACCTTTCCCAGCACAAACCTAACCACCGTGGCATGGTCAACCTTAATCTGCGAAGCTTCTCAAACTATATCTTCCAACTCTATCCTCGAAACTTTCTCCCCCTGCACCAAGATGGGCATGTCACTCTGCTGGACGAGCCGACTCTGGGCTTCTCCTGGACTATAAAATGGTCGCCATCCCCCCAGATTCCTGGCTTTAATCCAACCATCCCTTCTACTCATCTCTGACGCCACCTTGGTCCCCGTCTTCTCTACTCTGACACAGTGCCCTTTCCGTTGACCTTGTGTCTCTCATCTCTTGACTTGCGTCTATTACTTCTTACTCCTCTTTCGCTGTGTCTACGTCTCTTCAAAGTCAACCATACCTGGCTAATCGACTATATATACCCTCGACACATACTGTCCGCAGCCCCCGTTGGCCATCCTACCTACCACTACCACCTCCACCGCACAAGACCAAAATGCCTTGTGCCTACACCATCTTCTCCGCGGCCATGATGCTGCACCAGCTCGGCCTTTGCCCCACCCAGTGGCCAAGCGAGCAAACATACAAGTCCTTTCTGGGTATGTATCCCCATCACACCGTCCATGAACAACCCACTAACATATCCTAGACAAGTACTCCCTCCTCGGCTCCGCTGAGCCCAAGGCCAGCCAGTCCCTAGACTCCGGGGACGCGGCTCCCGCTTCCTCCGTGATGGCTCCCCCGTCAAGGGACTCCACCAGTGAGCCCCTCGACTTCTCAGGGGACGCCGTCTCCTCCCCCTCCGTGGCCGCCACCGGTTTGAAGGGCTGCCTCAAGTCACGGGGGGAAACCGGTCGACCCAAGAAGTCGGTCCGCTTCATCAGTGAGAGCGACGACCAAGTCGCCCTCTGCGGCCAGACAGGCGAGGCCATTCCCCCCCGGCCCAAGGAGCACAAGCCAAAGGTCACGCCCAAGGCCACCTGCGCCGTGGCCTTCAAGCGCAAGGATGACTTCCTCCGATCCGAGGACCATGCCATCCCGAGGGCCTGTATCCCAATCGCGGCGCGCCTGGCCTACGCCCCGACTCTCTTGAAGACCGTCGAGATGGACCGCGTCTTGGACGACGACCCCCTCATCTCGTCCGCCCCCGCCTCCCCCTCCCCCTTTGCAGACCAAGACGACGCCTGCGAGGCCAACCTGAGGGAGGCAGAGGAGAATACCCGCAGCATACACACGCATGGCATTCTCCGCCTGCTGGTGCGGTACAAGCTCGGGCCCGCCGACCCCGTCCTCCGACTCGCCAAAGAACTGCATCTATACGCTGCATTCGAGTTGGCGGATCGGATGGAGTATGAGGATTGGGACATCACCTGGGAGGCTCACGAACTGGGGCACTTTTAATTCCCCATTTCTCCGTCGACTCAGGCCGTCTAACCCTATCTCTGGCGTTCTTTTCATGTATATTTTCAAACACATTTGGCTACGGGTAGCTTTTATTTGCTTTGGACTTCCCGGGGAGGGGGATCATCATGTGTTACGAGCCGCGCGATTGACAGATGACACAATTGGATTTTATTGATAGACAAAATTACTTTTAATGTGACTTCTTCTATTTTTGAGTATATTTCCGTCCATTTAAAGTAGTTGTGGATCAATGTTGCTAGGGGCTAGCTGTCGGCGACATTGCGGGAGGAGGCACGACTGCCATCACGGCTCTCGCCGGTCCCCTGACCCATTGGACTCGCTTGGCACAGAGTCCGTAGTCGCTTGCGTTTCCGCTCTGACCGTACTTCCTGGACCGTGGCTGTCAATGGAGCTTCCAACACCAGCAAGGACAGAGTCATGATCGGCTGAGTTGCGTCTGGCCTCTTCAATGCTGATGGCTGAAGCGCGCCTAGATCTGATTGACTCTTGCAACGCCATCTCTCTCCAGTTTGATTCGGCAGAGGAGGACAAGGCAATGGTGTTGGTGCCTTCTGGAGTGATCACCGACTCGGCGTTTGACCTGGTGCGAAATATGTGATGTTGGATCGTGGTTTCGGACGCTCGACGAGAGCTAAACCCAACGGCACCCTGTTCACTTCTGTTTTCTTCTCGCAGGTAGGTTCTCAACGGTAGAAGAGGCGACCATGACAGAGCTCGGGGATGAGACCCGTCGTCAGGGCCCACTCCTCCTGGGATAATCCAGGGACGAGGACGTGAATTTTGTTCAGTTTCAGGTCGATGAGTAGCCGAGTCATCGCAGTTGGACACGCCGTTCGTGTCACCTCTGCATCGGTATTAAATCGGCAGCCCGCCATGTTCAAGGCAACTGAGCAACTTACTGTGGTATGTTGGAGTGGTGGTCAAGATTAGTAGTCTCTGCATGCCGTATTGGAGCATTCTGCTCATTCTCATCCTTGAAACTAGTCATTTTTGCACAACTAAGATCGAACGGGCGCGAATGGCTACAATGCTGGTACGAAGTACTTGTAGGTAGAAGGGGTAAAAGACTTGGTGTCGGCTGATAGAGCGACAGACGGCTAGTTATAGCCGTGGGGGAGACTGCCCATGATACGCAGAGATGGAAATTGCACACGCGCTTCTCAGAACTCACTGCTCAATGGATGCTGGCTGAATGAACTAATCAGGAGTGAGCAGAGACTGTTGAACACCGAACACCGCAAACACATCTACAGCGAGGCATCTCTACTGACCCTACGCCCGGCTAATCATATGGTGGTGGTCAGCTTGAGGTCGCCTTCCCGAAAGCCTCTGATGTTTTAGACAGCGGAAGGGCCAACTGCCAACAGGTTGGTACTGTGACAAGGAGATTTGACGTACATCGTCCCGCCACCCGAGACCAATGACACCAGAGTATCAGTCAATGGAAACGAGACAGAAGCAACTCGGCGGCACTTCTGACAGGGGCAATTTGAGTTCATGGGGGCGCGGAAAGTTCCCGGGTGGAGAATAAGGAAGAACCGGTGTACCGGAACCGACATTCGCCAGGCATACCAGGCTGTCGGGACCTCCTCACGCTGGCAAAGCATTAGTTCCACTCCGAACATGCAGGAAAGCAAAAGATCGTTGTGGGGGCAGACCCCAATTTGCCAGGGCATGCAGGGGGCATGCAGGAGAGTTGAGTTGTCGACTCCGAGATATATCACGGATAGTAGCGGTGAAAGAGGAAATAAGACCTAAATTGCAGGAAGCTGATGACGAGAGGTAATTTAAACCTCACTTCCATTCATAGTGAAGGAGTGACGCCGAGTGATTTTGCGTGTTTCTTGGCTGGTCGGTCGGTTGGCTCGGAATGCCCGACAACTGGCGATGGATTCGGGCTGGCAAGGCTATCTGGCTGGTGCGATGGCGTCTGCATGCATATGAAGAGGCAGTTAGACCAGAATGTCTGCAACCCATGGCTTGTCACACTCAAATCCAAGACCGCTCGATGCGTGGCTTGAGATTGGGGTTTCAATCAGCTGAATTGGCAACCAACATACGATGCTCAACCTTGCCGAGTTCCTTTGCTATGCCGTGGCGGTCCAATTCGAGGCTGTCTCGAACGTATCCCTTCAAAAAAGCATACGGAGAAGAGCAACCATCACCAACCATAATATTGTGTGGAGCGACCCCCATCTGGTGTAACCTTGAGAGAACGAGGATTGACCAGATTGGCAATGGTCGCCTTAATTGACGACCAGGCGACGTCTCCTTGGACGATCCAATAAGGCAACCATGGCAATGAGACTGTTGAACATGAGGGGTGCAAGTAGAGCGAGGGGACCATCTTTCTGGTTCGCGACCCGCCGGTTGCCTCTAGCGTCGCATCAACATGCAGGTTCCAACTCTGCAGCGAGGCGGGCGCCTCTAACACCCAAACGAGCATAACGAGCGATAACTTGGGCGGCTGCTGTCGTCCTCGACTCTGCGGAATTTTCCTCTGTATATCCCGTACTCTCGAAACTCAAAAGGGGCTTTGAGGCGAGACAAGAGCCCGACTAATGTGTCAAGACCAGTCAGTATCTGTAGGTCTCATCATGGCTTGCAGGACGTCGCCTGGAGAGATGCAACTGGCCTTGTTCAAGTTGCGGTCCCTATTCGCCGTCGCCTTTTGCATTAGCATGGTTACTCAACCGCAAGACATCGGGATCAATCCAGATTGTCGGGACGGATCGAGAGGTGGGTGGGGGGGAGGAGGAGGAGGAAGGGGGAGGCTTAGGCACGGCCTTGCGATGGCTTCGCGCTCATCTTGGGCCCAAACATCGAAGCCTGAGTCAACTGTGCTCCGGGAAAGGCATAACGATTCGACCTTGCTGTTTCTAGTTGAGACCTGCATACGTATTATCTTACCTAGGCAAGTAGTGGTACAGCGCATCATTGCCTGGGTAAGGCAGACAGACATCCCGTCTTGGTGGATTTCAATGCATTTTGGCATGACAGGTCATTAGACGAGACCGGAGAATGAAGGTGGCTTGCCAGTTTGCACTCGGACAGACGGGGAGGTGGAGAAGGCCACAAAGCCACAAGCGCCCATCGACAACTCATGTCACCAACAGGGCCTCCCTCCGGTTGAGGATTGGCGCGATGACAACGGAGGCATGCAACTCGCCGGGGAGGATGGAATAGTTGCCGGCAGGGACACGACAGTCTGGGGCGTGTCTAGGCTCCAGATCGAGCCGGCGGTAAGTGAGGAATACGAGATGCCCAGTAGAGCAGCTCCCGCAAGGCCAGGGGCCAAGGGGGAAAGGAGGGACGTGGAAAGGACGACTGCGGCTTCCTGTGATTCCATCGACGGCTTGCTGCACAACCCTGAAGCTGAGATGTCGTGGCCAAGGCACAGTCAAGCAACGGTGGCCGTTGTGATTCACGCCACGCATTCGGTTAAAAGTCAAGGGCTTTTCTATTCACCTTTTGTTTGGTCACGGCTGTGCGTAGATGGCGCCTTCCCAGTCATACGGGCCTAGCTTTGTGGCCTGAGGCCATTTCCAGCTAGGAGCAAAAGTACGAAACTGCCGAGGCAATCTACTTTTACAAATGGATAAAATAATAGTGCCTGAAACCAAGGCAAACACTGGCCAGCTGGCTTATCGCTGCGACGAAGCTGACCCCTCCAGTCCGTCTTCGCTATCTGCCACGATCTGCCCTGAAAGCGGCCCTAAACCCACTCGCCACCACTAAATGCCTGCCTGGGATTGGCTAATCGCGCAATCGACTCGCCCATCGCCCAGCCTCCACGGAAAGTCCGGCAGTCACGGCACCTGCGGGAACCGACGTCATTAGTTAGTCGAATCGACGGCTGCGTCTGCTCTTGTCTCTGAATCCTGTTGGAGGAGACAACTTCTTGCAGCTTTCTTCTTGAAACCCTCTTCAACCCCCCTTGCCCTCGCCTCGTCGCTCTTCGTGTTTTGCACCTTCATCTGTGCTCGGTACACGCCAGGGCAGTCCCGGCCTCATCGCAGCAATGGCTTCAGGAAAGAATGAGCTCCCCACCTTTGCGGCCAGCGACTATCTCAAGTTCTTTGGCGCCGGCGCATTGGCGGCCACGTCAACGCATGGAGTAAGTCCTCCTTCAACAGAGCCACTGGCATCGGCAGATTGTGCCATCTAACTAGAATCCTCAGGCTTGCCACCCCCCATAGATGTCGTCAAGACCCGCCCTCCAGGTAGACGATGCCCTCAAGGGCTACAACATGGTCCGCGCCGCGCGCACCATTGTCGCCAAGGAAGGCGCCGCGACCCTCCTGACGGGCTTTGGTCCCACAGCCGTCGGCTACCTCGTCCAAGGCGGTGCAAAGTTCGCCGGATACGAATTCTTCAAGAAAAAGTACATCTCCATGCTCGGCGGGCCGGAGAAGGCCGTCAACAACCGCACTGCCGTCTACCTCGGCGCCAGTGCCACGGCTGAGTTCTTTGCCGACATCCTGCTATGCCCCCTCGAGGCTACCCGTATCCGCCTCGTTTCCCAGCGCGGATATGCGACCGGTCTGACGTCGGGCTTCATGCGAATGGCGAGAGAGGAGGGCTTCCGAGGCTTCTACTCTGGCTTCGTTCCTCTACTCTTCAAGCAAGTGCCGTTTGCTGTGGGACAGTTCTCCGTCCACGAGGCTGTCAACGAGCTCATCTTCCGTTCCATGGGAGCCGAGCGCAAGGCGAAGCTGACCGAGTTCGAACTCACCGGCGTAGAATTGACGTCTGGTATCGCCGCGGGTGCTGCCGCCGCCATACTCTCTCACCCCGCTGACACGCTGCTGTCCGCCATGAACAAGGGCGCAGGCGACCCTGGGCAAGGCGCCACCAGCAGAATGTTCCAGCTCGCGCGTGAGTTTGGCCCCAAGCGACTGCTGCTGTCGGGACTGGGGCCACGTCTGGTCATGACTTGCGCGTTGGTATCTGGACAATTCGTCATCTACCAGAAATGCAAGGCACTCACGGGCGCCCCTGCTTCCATAGAAATTCACAAGGAGGCTGCGTTGTAAAGATAAAATTGGCTTCGAGGCGTTGAAAGGCGTATGAATTGTATGTGCAGGTGTGTTTTACAGGCTAGCAGCTAGAGATGTATCGGAGCGATGTCACATGAATAATTGACAACTATGTTTCATCTACGTCTGTACCGCCGTTTGTGAGTCTGTCATATGTCCACGAGGATGCGTAGCAACACAATGATTCATTGAGTTTTTGAAACAAGCTATCAGTTAGGTTTCTGCAACATAAGACTTCCAGTGACTTGTCCATCGCCATGTTCACGTTGCTATAATACACCTATCAAGATCGCGGCCAATGAGATGGCAATGAGCGACAGGCGGTTTCCATTGGCGGCTGAGAAGGGTAGGTGACCTTCTGTTCCCAGTAACTAGTGAATAATATCGCCTGCGAGGGAGCAAATCACTAAATATTGAGCTGTACCTGAAGCATCTTGCACCACGGCAGAGTACGAAGCATTTTGCGCCCGCTTGCATCATACGCGGCTTAGATGGTTATACTTGGAATGCAGACGCCTAGAAAGGAGCCTCACTGATTTAAACTCTAGAGCCGGGGGCTTGGACGTAAGAATACACATAAATTATTATCATTGAAACAAATTTGGGCGAGAACCACTTGTCATGTCCACTTCGGGGCTAGTGCCGACAAGCAGGAGGATTGGGAAGGCGGTTGAGGGTACTTTGTCATGAGAATATTACAGGTACGTGGTACTTTTGGACCCTGGCAGGAATACTTTGAACAGACCTTGAAATAAGGGGGAAAGGGGAAAATCTAGTTCTGGCGGCAAATGGCCTTTACGAAGTGCAGCAGTCATTGATTTGGTGGATAATTATTTAAAATATCGGGCGATTCTGTCTGGAGTATGTCTCAGGTGGAGGACATTGTGCCCAAACACGCCCCAGTGAGCCAGGCTACCACTCCTGTTGAGCGCTGTGCACAGCAATTGCGCCGTGCAGTTGCCCATGGCCGCAACTGTCTTGGGATGTAGCAGTACATAGGAACTCCTCACGCGCAGCCCACTTGGCTGAGGGAATATGGAAGACTAGCGTACTGGTACTTTGCCACTATAAAATTATCAGCCATCCCCTATCTGGCATGTGCCCAGCCGATGCCACGCACTCCACCAAAGGAATCAATGGTGTGGAATCTGGACTCTCGATGCTGACCCGTCTCACGTCTTCAATTGCATCGTGTCCACACCTTGACGTCCTGATACCCTTAACAAAGGTCCTTGTCTCTTTTACCGGCATTCTGCCCGATGCATAGATTTGGTCAATAACCTTGGACTTGTCTCTTTCTCCTCTGGTACGTAATCGACGTCTGTTACAACCATCGTTTTGCCTACCTCCGACGCTTTCCGCAGAGCCTGGCTGGACAGCCTGACAGGATAGCCTGACAGGACATCTTGTTTCAAGATTGCTCTTCCTACACCAACTCCGGCATCAGCTGACCCTCACGTTCAGACCCCCCTCTGCAGCGCCACTCGATGACGAACTGGATATTTTCCCTGCCCGCTTCCTAATCGCTTCTGTCGTCGACCATTGCCTACGGTGTCTCCCGTGGCTAGTTGGCTCTCGCCATGAAGCTCACCTCTCTCGTTGGCCTCCTGGGCCTCGCAGCCCTCTCGGACGCTTCCTTTCGCATAGCCCGAGATTACGATAAGAACGACTACTACGTCCTTCATCTCGACTCTACCACTGCTCCCAACGATGTTGCCGAGCGCCTGGGCCTGACTCATGAGGGCCAACTTGGCGAACTGACCGACCACCACGTTTTCCGCTCGCTCAAGGTCGAGCATGATGTTGTGAAGAGGGAGATGGACGAGCGCCGGCGCCGAAAACGCGATGAGGGCGGCCACGATGTTCTCGATAAGGTGTTGCTTGCCACCAAACAAAAAGCTCGCATGCACCTTCACAAGCGAGTCATCCCGCCTCCGCCCGCCGGGCCTCTGAGACGTCGAGACTCAGAGAAGGCGGACGCCAATGCGCTTCGGAGACAGTCTCATCTGCAAAAGGTCCTCAATATTGCGGATCCGATATTCCACGAACAGTGGCATCTCTTCAACCCTGTTCAACTGGGCCATGACGTCAATGTTACCGATGTGTGGTTGGAGGGCGTTACCGGTCGCAACTCCACCGTTGCCATTGTTGACGATGGCCTCGATATGCATAGCCGTGATCTCAAGGACAACTATTTCGCCGATGGATCATGGGACTTCAACGACAACGACCCGGAACCAGCACCTGTACAGTCCGACGACAAACATGGAACTCGCTGTGCTGGCGAGGTGGGTGCGGGTCGCAACGATGTCTGCGGCATCGGTGTTGCGTACGACTCCAAAATTGCCGGCATCCGTATCCTGAGCAAGCCCATCTCCGACGCTGATGAGGCTGACGCCATGATTTACAAGTACCAAAAGAATCAAATCTACTCCTGTTCGTGGGGACCACCCGACGATGGCCGTTCCATGGAAGCCCCCGGCGTTCTCATCAAAAGAGCCATGCTCCAGGGCATTCAAAAGGGTCGTGATGGCCTAGGAACGATATATGTCTTTGCCAGTGGCAATGGCGCCTCCAGCGGCGACAACTGCAACTTTGACGGCTACACCAACTCCATCTACAGCATCACCGTCGGTGCTGTAGACCGAGCCGGTGAGCACCCCTACTATTCCGAGCACTGTTCTGCTCAGTTGGTTGTCACATACAGCAGTGGCAACGGAGATTCAATTGTAAGATAAATACTATGCAAAGCAAGGCGGCCAACTCAGCGACAAATGCTAACAGAATGCAGCACACGACTGATGTGGGCGAAAATGAATGCACGGCGAACCATGGCGGCACGTCTGCCGCCGCCCCCCTTGCGGCTGGTATATTTGCTCTTGTGATGCAAGTTCGGCCAGATCTCACGTGGCGCGACCTGCAATACTTGGCTATGGATACCGCGGCACTCGTCAAAGATGAACACGCTGATTGGCAGACCACGGCCATCGGCAAGAAGTTCAGCCACACCTTTGGATACGGCAAGATTGACTCCTACTCTCTCGTGCACAAGGCCAAGGATTGGGTCAAGGTGAAGCCCCAAGCTTGGTACTTTTCGCCGTGGCTGCACGTCAAGAAGCCTGTCCCCCAGGGCGAGAAGGGATTGGCGGCTAGCTTCACAGTTACCAAGGAGATGCTCAAAAAGGCCAACCTCGCCCGCCTGGAGCACGTCACCGTCACGATGAATGTGGAGCATACTCGCCGTGGTGATTTGAGCGTGGAGCTCATTAGCCCCGAGAAGATCGTCAGCCGCATTGCAACGGCTCGCCACCTTGACACCTTTGAAGGTGGCTACGACGACTGGACTTTTATGAGCGTTGTCCACTGGTAAGTTATATGGCTCAATCGTGAAAATGGCAGATCTAACCAGGAGTAGGGGCGAGTCTGGAATTGGCACCTGGAAGGTGATTGTTAAAGATACCGAGCAAAATGAGCACAGCGGAAACTTTACCGATTGGCGACTGAAACTGTGGGGTGAATCGATCGATGCTGACCAGGCTACTCTCCTGCCGATGCCCAACCTGGACGACGACAAAGACCACGACAAGATTGAATCCACAACCGCAGTATCTGTGGTGACCACGTCTGTTGGACCACACCCTGAGGCTACTCAATCGCATGCAGTGACGAAGCCGTCTGATCACCCGGAACGGCCCACCAAGGCCGCGGGTACGCCTGCATCTAAGCCATCAGATACATCGGAGGATAAGGCGACGGGCACTGAAGCTCCGGCCCAAGAGACGTCCAAGACATCTTCGTCATGGGTCTCCTGGCTACCTTCTTTCGGCGCATCCAAGAAGGCCCAAATCTGGATCTACGGTGCCGTTGGCCTAATCGTCGCGTTCTGCGGTGGTCTTGGCATCTACTTCTTCATCGCCCGCCGACGTCGCCTGCGCAACAACGCCCGCGACAACTACGACTTCGAACTCCTTGACGAAGAAGAAGGCGAGGGTCTCAACAGCGGGGAGAAGGGGCCTGCCGCGGGCAAGAACCGTCGCACGCGTGGCGGAGAGCTATACGACGCCTTTGCGGCGGGCAGTGGACGATGAATTCGACGAGTACAGAGATCAATCGGCGGAACGCAGGGGCGCGAGATGACGAAGAAGAGGATCAGTACGTAGTGGGGGAGTCGTCCGATGATGATGAGGACGGACACGACAAGGCGCAGTCGAAGCCTCTCAGCAGCGCTAGTCATTGATCTGGGTGGAAAGGTGTCCATGAAGAGAGACGCAGCACCAAGACGACGCGTCGCAATAAACAAGTTGGTTTGCATGCCATGTGCATTAGTTTGCACCTGTTTATAATTTTTTTTTTTTTTTTAAATCGGACATGAGGAGTTTTGCAGGATGTTGGGTAGCATTGTTATAGAGTCTTTTGAATCTGTTGGCCCACGTAAATTAATGCCTTGTCGTCACTGAACTTTGATACTCGAGCCAGCATTTCATGGTCGTGCCCCACCCATGTCGATGATGCATTTCAAAATCCTGTTTTCTATCCCTGTGGGCGAAAATGCCATTTACTATGTCCTAATTTTTTAAACTCTCGACTATTAGACCCCGAAATGCAGACATCACATGTCTTGCCAAGCGGCAATGCCACCAACGAACGCCCCTGTTTGTCCCAACGCCGCTCGACCGTTCTTGCTTGACAACTTCATCCATCATCCACTTACTAGCACCGTCCAGCGCATACTCATAATGCAGCGTTGGTGTCGCTCATGCAGCAGCCGAAATGCCCTCCTTCTCCATCTCTATCACGTACTGCTCCCACAGCTCTGCCACCTCGCCGTAGAAGGAGACATGGGCGTCCGCCAGCCCTCCCAGCTGCGCCTTCATCTCGATGCGCTTGATGCGCTCAAAGTCAACGACCTCGCGGACGACTTCATCGTCAAAGAGGTCGCTTGTGTTGCGGGCACGCTCCACTTCCGTGGTGAGTTCTTCGACACGCAGCTCTAGCTTGCGAGCGCGCTCACGCCGCGCCTGCTCGTGGTCGACGCCGCGCACGTCTTCGAACTTGGAGCGGATGAAGCCGCCTGGGCCGCCACCGCCATGGTGTCCAGACTGGAGGGTGTCGCGCTCTGACGTGGACTTGTTGAGGTACTCGGTCAGCTGCTCAAAGTCAAGCTGCTTCTGCTCACGGGCGCGGAGGAGGTTCTTGAGCGCCATGGAGTAGGCTTGCATGTCGCGGAGGGAGCCCAGGTAGTCTCGCTCCGTAACATCGTGTAGCTGGCGTAGGTGGGGTGGCCGTGTCTTCAATGGAGGCCGAAAAGGCATGCACGGCGGATTCCACACCCGGCTCGAGTGTGATGAGTCGCTGGAACTGCTCGGCCAGGTCCTTGAGGTCCGTTTCTAAATCGGCTTCGCGCCGGGCCACTCGAGCCACGACCTTTTCAATGTGTCCCAGGTCCTCGTCTAGTCTATCGCTCTTGTCCTTGACTTCGATGAAGCGGCGATCGGGCTTGTGTACCTTTGTAAAGGCATTGATGAAGGTATCAGCAAAGTTGTCGAACACGCCTCCCGAGCCACCGGGGTCGCTTGAGTGGCTTCCGCGGGTATTCCGGCTCTTGACCGTGGCGTTCCAGTCCGGGCTCTCGAGGAAGCTGTGTAGCAGGGCGCTTCGGACGAAGCACAGGGTGGAGAGAGAGACGGCTGAGGAAGCGCTGCAGGGAGTTGGCACGGCGGGCAGTGAAGTCGGAGCCGAAGCGGTCGCCGCGGACGTACTCCATGCGCTGCTTGTCGGGCAGGGGGGGCACGGCGGTGGCGGGATAGTCTCGCGAGAGTTGCTTGTAGAGGAAGACGAAGTCTGTGAAGCGGCGGCGGGTGGTGGTGGTGCCCTTTTGGAAGGATGGGAATGAAGACTGGGCAAGGTGTTAGCACTCTCATGTCCATATGGCGTAGCTACCGGCAATTGCAGAAGCCATCTCGAAGGCATACGTGTGTGGTGATGAGGTACGAGACGAACGCATCCTTGGTGCCGTCATTCTCCTTGATGGGCTGGTTGACGGTGCACTCGAGCTTCTCAACATTGAGGCCCTGGGGATCGTGGCCCTTGCCGGCGGCGAGGCCGTCGAGAACACGTGCCGGTCCCTCCTCCGGAGGGTCCGGTCTTGATGTTTGCTCGTGGACGTGCTCGCTCCATGAGACGTTGGAGAAGTCGTCTTCTTGGTCTTTTGTCACCGCCATGGTGTGGGGGCC
Source organism: Calcarisporium arbuscula (assembly GCA_009828645.1). Lineage (NCBI taxonomy): Eukaryota > Fungi > Ascomycota > Sordariomycetes > Hypocreales > Calcarisporiaceae > Calcarisporium > Calcarisporium arbuscula. The sequence continues at coordinate 453,917 of WBSA01000027.1, read as the reverse complement.
GGCGGATTCGGCTGCGTTGTCGCGATGGTATCTTCTATCGGCTCGACGAGACTGAAGGAGCCACGGTGGCCGGATCGCGTAGAGGTAGAGAGGGTGGAGGGGGGGGGGGGGGGGGGGGCAGCTGGCGAGATGCTGCGTTGAGGTGGTGGTGATGTGGGGGACGATGGTAAGCTGGTGTTGCCTGCACGTGCTAGGGTGAGACTTGGGGATGGGGTCAACTGGTGTTTTTGTACATCAAAAATAAATTTTACGACCTGTGAATTTTCACGTATTCACCCCTATAATGATTCTACACCTCTGAGTTTCCCAGCACTCTTTAATTGCCAAAATAAACGCAGAAAATCTGGTCTATTTCTTTGCATTCAGGTACCTCGTTAACACCCGTCGGGAACAGCGATGACGCAGCCTGGAGCATCTCTACCACTGTTGCCATTGGCGCTAGCTATGCTTCCTACAGTCAGCTTCATCTACCACCAAACCAGAGTGCAGCTACAGGAGTGAATCTAGAAACCGCATATTCTACCTCATTGCGAGGCCTACTGCCCACCGTGCGTCCCTCGATAGCTCAAAACACGCACAGCAAGGATGGCAAGGCTCTTGGGCCAGAGAGCTAATCGGTCTATTGAGCTGATGGATCAGAGCCAATCGGTATATTGAGCTGATGGATTTGAAAGCAGGAGGCGGCCGATCCGATTGGTGTTTATCCAGGATGGCACGAATGGACAAGAACCAGATAGATTCCAAGGCTACAACCATTCCGCCTTGATGAACAATCAACAACTATGCCATATGAACAATCAGCAAGCACGCCTCGCCGCACAGACGTCGTCATAGAATATGGTGGCCATCCAAGGCTTGTGATGATCAATCCATCTCTCCAATATGTTCAAGTTACGCATCATCCCGATTTCCTAAAAGGGGAATTCGATCAAACAAGAAACTCGTGGTTTTATCCCGCCGTTCCCAGATGTCTAGCTGTGAGCGCGGTTAGAGCCTGAGTCGCTTGTCGTTTTGCATCGCTCGCTCGATCGCATCAGCCGCAGCTATGCATGCACTTGGCCTACTACCTTGGTTCCGTGGCGAGATGGCTCTTGTCAACAGCATGACTTATTACAAATGCAGACCCTACAACTGGACACGTTGTTGACAGCCTTCTCTGGAGACTCGATGAGTCTGTGTATATAAAGATGTCGCTGGTCGGCTCCAAGAATCAGCCTTGAGCAGCACCAGTCACTCAGGCAGCCCAGTCATTTCTTCCTAGACACACAATTCAATTCCTCTCAATGCTCAGCAATCCCCTTTTCGGCAGAAATACACGCAATGGCTATAGACACACTATCCCTACAGGGCAAAGTCCGCCATCGTCAACAGGCTCCGGGGCGGGAGAAACGGTATTGGTAGCTGGGCATCGCCTTGG